>JACJUY010000673.1:40974-63673 GCA_014220935.1 Platorchestia sp. MABIK
TTCCCATTGATGAAATAGTTATCTCCCCCTGAGGGGGAGAAGAGCGACAGCAGCAGCTTGAGCTTCTTCTGGTACGCATCAAAATTCGTTGCGGTTGCCCGACACGCCACCCGAAATTAATCAAACGAGACAAAGCCAAACGCCGTGTCGCCTCCTGCCTTCCAGGTCGCACGCGTCAGCGGCAGCAAAGCAAGTCACTCAAATCCCTCGCGCTACAAACTCGGTCTTTTGTTTCAGACGACCCTGAAAAGATCGTTGTGTTGCCACGCGCGATGAAATATTAGATGGGTCGTTAAAGGCTCGACATTTCCCATGGGACGAAATAGCTCAGCAAATGGTTTCAGGTTTGTGGTTGTGAAACTGATGAACATACGACACTCCGTCGACTGTTTGCTTAGGACCTTCTTTGTGTTTCTTTCAAAGTTTCCTGTGCTGTTTACGGAACTCGCCGGAATTTTTACCTTGAAATTTCTTAAGACATTTCGTTAAAAATCCCTTCATAGTTACCTTCTAAGCTCTACTTCAAAACATTTTTAGGTCCTTATGGCCGTCTTCCGGGAGTCCAATGAAATGGATTACGTTAAAGTTAATTCAAATCAGAGTCAGCTGGTGTCAATTCAGGTCTGAGTTAACTTTGAGACTATCTACGTCATAGTTAAGTCTAATTCTATTCATGTCTAAATCAAGCTAAATCTATTGGAAGTCTGAAGCAACTGCAGTATAATACAAATCAGAGCTTGTTTACGTCTAAGTTGAACTGAAATCCATTCAATTTCATGTCATTTCAAGGCTAGGTGAGTCTGAACAAACCCAAGCCTATTAGTCTAAGTTAAGTCTAAGTTCATTAAAGCATTAGTCAAGTGAGAGTCGAAAGTTTGTTACCGATGATGATGATGACGACCGTATCATTGCCATGACACACGTCACGACGAGCGTGGCGTCAGTCGCTTCTAATAAAGAAAGCATCAGTTGTGTTGGTTGCCGCTGTGAGTTGAGTAAACAGGGTCAGGTTCAAATGCCTTCGCCGGCTGCTACCTTTCTGGTCGCAGTGCTGGCGATAACAAAGCACGTCATTAAAATCGCTCGAACTATGAAACATCATTTATCTGTCATTTAAGACGACTCTAAAAACATCGTTTTGCTGCCTTAAGATTCACATTTCCGATGGAACGCGTCGGATTAGCAAAAAAAACCTCGACCGACAGGAGCATAAATCGCTATTGTAAGCAGTTCGGCACGCGCATCTCTGTGTATCCTGGTGCCATTTCAGGTCGTCGCCATTGCGTTCTTTGTCGTTAATTTGATGCAAATTGACGGAGGTCGTCACTGTTTCAAATAGTATGCATAGAATTTTTTGCTAACTCGACATGAATTTACGGAGGTTGTCATCATTTCAGGTCATAGGCATAGCGTTCTTTGACGTGATTTGACAGAGCTTGTGTCTCCATTTCAGGTTGACGTATTTTGTCGTTAATTTGACGTAAATTTACGTAAATTGTTTCATCCTGCCCGGTAGGAGGTATTCCATTTCTCAGTGATATAGCGAGAAATTCGCCCTATTCTGAGCTTATCACATTTAGCCAACACTGCATTGGGCATCCAGTCTGCTTCGAACGATCTTTTCACGAGAGCTCTCTCATTGTAACTTCAGTAAGCTGTTATATTTGTTTTTCAATAACGAGTTTACTAAATTGAAATTTTCTCAGTGAAAGGCAACGTCAGGAACGGACGCTCTAGGATATCGTCGTTTAGCGCGTCTCCGGTGTGTGTAGGACATATATGAGCAGCAATTCATCACTAGGTGAATTGCTCATTCACGTATGGGTATAAATGAATGACGTTTCATCAGTTTCGCGACGTTTCAAAAAAAGCTTATTTGAAATGCAATGTTATCCTGAAATTCGGTTGATCTTATTTCTGAGGAAGAATAAAATTGTATTGAATTAGTGAAGTCGATTTCCCAATTCCGCTCCACACAACCGTACCAAACGAACCATTAACAACTGCGGAAACGCGGTGAACGGGTTAAAATCATGATGTAGTAGTAACATAGGTTTACTAGCGCTTTAGAAGCTCCGACTATTTCACGCCGAAGGTTTCATAGTTTCAAGATACCATAATTCTACATCACCTCTGAGATAGTATTATAAGAACATTATTTGGGTGGTCAGCATATTTCTATTGCCTCAACACACACAATTATATTTGTTCGCATAAGCACATTACAATTTCTCACTCAATAAGCATGATCCATTCTACAGGTCGCTCTTGCAAAATATCGGGTTACACCGCGAATTGGTACAAACATACGAGATTTTTAATTTGAGCAGAGTAAAGAGATCGAGAACAGCTGGAACCCCAAAACGGAGCCTCCAGCTACCCGCCCACACACTATGGCCGAGCGCCTTACTCATGCTGGAACCCCCTCACATAGACAAGAGTGGCAGCACGGCACGCTCGGCTATTTCTTCCCCTTCAGTTTTAACCTCGGCGTGAGAACGCACTTGCAAAGTGCACAAAAATTTTCGTTTTCAGGGCATAAAAGCTCGTTATATTTTACTAATCAAATCGCTTTGTGCAAGAAAGGTCACCAGCGCACCGAAGTTAAAAAGAGCACGGAGGGCTCACGAAGCATCCCGATGTGCAGCGACGGGGCGTCCGCATCTCGAAGATGAGGGAAGGATTCTCTTCTAGCAGCAGCAAAGTTTGGACATTCGGCAAGTACATGCAGCACCGTTAGCGGTACATGACAGGTGTTGCAGCGCGGCTGTGGGCGACGCTCCATTACCGTGGGTAAGTCGGCAGTGCCCGATACGCAACCGACATAGGACCACCTCCAAACGTCGGCTACGACATTCAGCTGAAGCCCAGTCCCCTACCATAGGCTTAAGTACTCTCAGCTTATTATTTACTTCCAGGTCCCAGCATTGTTGCCACACATTACGCACGGTAGACTTGATAATGGGGTAGTTATCCCTGCAGGGGACACCCGGGTTGTTCGGCAGGTCATCAGATCCAGCAGCACGCCGGGCCTCAGCATCAGCTCTCTCATTGCCGGCCACCCCTACATGGCCAGGCACCCAGCAGACTTGCACTTGCTTCGGGCTTCGGGCAAAACGTGACAGTTGGACAACAATGTCACTAATTATTGCGCGATTGCTGTGGTATGCTTGGACAGCTTCATAGACACTCTTCGAGTCAGTGAATTTACAAAACCATAGTAGGGTATTTTGCCACGAGGTCCAGAGCCTCGACAACTGCAAATAGTTCAGCCCAGAAAACAGAAGTTTCCCGCATGAGCCTTCGGGCACGCACATAGTTGCCAGACACAGCAGCACAACCAACAGATTGATTCGTTTTAGAACCATCTGTATATATCTTTTGTTGACCAGTGTGCTCCGCCAGTACATGATCCAAGAAGATACCCCTCAAAACCGAAACCGGTAGCAGGTCCTTCTTAGGGATCTTGCAGCCTGTACAAAAAGTAGTAATTGGGATGCGCCACGTTGGCGCACCTGTAACTTGTGCGGGAAGGACCTCCATAGGGGGAAACGCACGTTTTTCATAAGCGCACCATAATCTACGGAGGATGGCAAATTATACGGAGTGGGTATACGCTCATCCATGTCGGTACGAACACTTATCCAGGTCGGAGAGAGGGGGAGTTGCTGTAGACGGGCTAGGTACTGTAATGACAGTACGCCTAGGCTTGAGGGGGGGCTCCCCACTCTCCACGCCGAGACTGGTGACAGGAGAACTTTGAAAAGCTCCAGTGCAGAGCCTAATGGCTGCGTGGTGTACTGGATCCAGCATACAGAGAGTACTTTCTTTAGCATACTGGTATATTATACTACCGTAGTCTAATTTAGACCTGATGAGGGCCCTATAAAGCCGCAGGAGATTCACACGGTCGGCGCCCCACGTTTGACCTGATAGGCTTTTGAACAGATTTAATCTGATTATAGACGCTGCTTTTAGTGATTGAAGGTGAGGTTTCCACGTAAGTTTGCTACCGATGGTCATACCAAGAAATTTAGCATTCGCTGCGTGGACTATTGGTCTGCCCATCAAGAAAAGTTGCGGAGGGTCACGTATTTTGTAGTTTCCCGGAAAAGAAGAGCCATAGTTTTCTCAGTAGAGCGTGAAACCATGCTCCGATGCACAGCCATTTACATTATTTACAGCGTTTTGAATTCTACGAACCAGAGCGGGCAAATAGTATGATGAAGCGTACACCATAAAACCGTCAACATATAGCAACGAGCAGATCTCAGGCAGCACAACTGTCATGATTCCATTAATAGCCACAGCAAAAAGCGTACAGCTGATGACGCTTCCTTCAGGAACTCCTTCAGACTGCGTCTCACACGGAGACTCCGAAGAGCCGACTTTCACTCGAAAAGTCCTCCTGCTCAAGAATTGCTGCAGGTAAATAGCCATATTTCCACTTGGCCCATTACAACGTAGGTTTTGCAATATACCGTACCTCCAGGCAGTATCATAGGCTTTCACCATGTCAAAAAATACACAAATAATATGCCGGCGCTCACGTTTGCATTTAACCAGGTGGTTCTGCAGGCGGACTAAAGCGTCCGTAGTACCTCGCATTCTGCGGAAGCAGTATTGCACAGGCGAGAGGTCACGAGCTTCCAAAATCTTCACCAGCCTAACATTAGCTATCTTAAAATAATGAATGCTTCGACGAAAAGCATAGACGGGTATGAACTAACATCACTGACTCTTCAGTCCATAGCAGAGAAAAAGTCTAAAGCAACTTTAGTCTTCGCCACTAGCAGCCGCCTAAATTTTACTGCCTTGCTACAGCAAACGTTCGATTTCAGCCAATCCTGCGACACGTGATCGGGTTGTAAACCTCGTTTTCTCCATGAGAACATTGTTAACCACTACTTAGTGAAGGATAGCAAACGAAAGCATCACAAGAATGAATAAAGTAGCTCGCTTAATAGCACTCTGTATGAACAGCGTTTATAGTCATATTCTATTCGAACCATACTCTATTTTCTGAAGAGTAAATTTGACAACTACATGATATGTCATCATGTAACACGTGCTCTAAGTGCTGCTCACAAACTGGAGACTTTTTTTTAGCTAAAAATGATGGCAAATTGCGGTGCCTCTATCTCCTGAAAGCACGCACGTAGAATGAGCTTGTGACAAGTGTGTTCGAACGAATGAAAAACCAAGGAAAAACTAAATGTGTCACATCGAAAAAATTCAGCTTTTTTACCGACCTCTATTTCAGACAATTTTTCCAAAAAATGTTTTCGCCTCATTTCCCAGCCTTTGTAACTTGAAGGCTTCAACTTACTCTGGAGTTGAAGCTCATAACTTAAGGAGGAAACCCTACTAGAAAGGAAAATTATCTCTGAAATCTTTTGTTCCCTCGAAATTGCATAAATTATTGGATTGCCTTCGTGCTAAATACAAAGAAGTTAATGCATCAGAATTGAAACCTCGGTTTCATTTAGCAAATGCTAATCTTGTTTCGATTTTTCAATAATAGCACTCAATTTGTATGCATTCACACGTCAATAGAAGATCACGTTTCCAATTAGATACGTATGGAACTTACCTTGCTTTCTCTATATTGTGTGATGCATAGAAAAAGTCATGGCCTCAATGTTCAGCAATTCATCTTAATCAGAAAAATTAAGGATTGAAAACCTCTAAACTTCTCATGAGACATGAACATAGTTTCTTTACATCCCACATTTCAACGATCCTCTTGGCATTGTTTGAAAGGAAACCGCCGAAGCGACATGCGCACCTTGGCCCCCACACACTGCAGTTGATGTCCGGACTTGAGGGGCGGGCGCGTGGGCTCTCATACCAGTCCCACTGTGTAGACCAACTGCCTGAACAAGTTGGCCGTAGCAGTGATGCTAAAATGTGGCCCATTTTGCCTTTATTTATGAACAGAAAAATTTTAGGAGTTGGTGACGTTCAATAGAAGGGGCGGGCATTGGATGAAACACGGCGCCAGCTTCGTTGGCTGGTGTAACTTGTGTTCAAGTAAAACAAAAGATTAATTAAAAACAATAACTGTAAATCAATGATTGTTTAATTGGCAGCAATTACGATAATATCACAATAGTGTAATGAACAACAATTACAGTCGTTAGAGGGACAAGAATGACAATAATTCAACTATTTCTTCAATAATAGTTGTAATAACAAACTGACGATTTGGGTAAAATATTCGAGAGCAGCGGCCCAGTTTTCAACGGCATTACGGCTCCACATTCAGGAACGAGTCACCGCCTGTCGTCTACATTCCGATCACGCGTCCACATAGGGGGACAAGTTGGTGCGTTGCGGTGGTCGGTAGGGACAGTACTTGGCGGTGTGCGCGTCGGCGCCAGTTGCCCCGCAGTGCGGGCAGGTCAGGCTGGACAGGACTGGGCACACCACTTCCCCAGCCTCGTTCTGTAAACACATCAAAATGTTGGCTTCTGGCAAGATCTCAGCTCAATGTGAGGTGAACTCTATCAAGTCTGGGGCCGAATGGAATGTACAACATTATGGGAGTCTCCCAATAATCTAATAAAATATCTTTCAAAAGCAGTACTAATACATCTCGGAGAAGTCCTCGTGTCATTTTAGCTCAGTGCACATTAGTGAACTCGTGATCTAAAAGCTGTAATTTACATGGTGACCTTTTTTATTCAAAAGCGAAAAACACGGGCAGGACCAACAGACCTGTTTTTTACCAACATAGAAGTAAACATTATATCGTTTGTGGGTAAAATACTTTCACACCGTACAACTCGGAAGCAAATACATATACTTGTATGAAATTTGGGTGAATATTGTTACACATACACATAAAATAGGAATCACACAGAGTACATCGTGAATGTTATGTATGTTCAGCATATTACTACTATTGTAAACTGAACTAATATTGTTGATATTGCAAATTACCAAGAGAACTGATAATATTATTTGATGAAGATATGACCATAAATCACTTGTACTCAATATAATTAGAGGTTTGATGACATTACCTGCATGGAATGGCTGAAGGCGCCGGGGCCGCGCTCGAGACAGAAGCGACACGGCACGGAGGTCGGCAGCAACCTGAACAGGAGAGGACACTTTTACTGCCGTGAAATGCGGCACCTAGCGAGTTGCCTCGTCACTTTTGTCAAGTCTTTCCATGTTCATGATCCTGCTTAATTCTCTTTGTCAATAGTTCACAAACGATGATTTTGCATACGCTCAATTGGTAAGAGATAAATTTGATCACACGTTAGTTCATATTCATGAACCTCTTCCCTTTCGTTGAATAACATTATTTAAATTTACAATATCCAGCCCTACGTTCCGTGAATAATATAGTACGGTAAAATAATAGCTGTGTAAACTTACATAGATTAGATTAGTCGTCAGTTTAAGCCTCCCTATTCGCAGTAACAAATGCGATCCAAAGAGAGGAAGGAGGAAGGCATCGATTTAGTTTGGGGTTAAGGGAACGCTGAATCTATGCGGAAAGGGCATACAAACAGTGAGTTGAGAAAGAAGATTATGAAATAAGATCTAAGTTAAAGAAGAAAGTATTAGGTGCTGAAAAACAGGACAGCAGTGAACCGAAAAAAAGATGGTCCATAACATAACGAAAACATTTTGTTTCAACAAAAAGAAGGCCTACCTAACACTCAGCTCGAACCCTCACATTGTCTCTGGGAGTGCTAATTTCCACAGATGCAATAGTTGTATTCCCCTGAGGGGCTTAAACTTACACAACAAATCTCCTTAGATTAATGAATTTATAAGTTTTCTCATCGAGAACTTCATCTGTAAACTATAACATCGTAATCCTGCAAATGTAAAATTTGTAGCCCTATTTTTAAAGCTAACCTAAATTAAAAGTTGATGAACCCACCTTCTAATTTCTCTGATAACTGAATCTTTGAGGGATCCTGGCCCGGCTTCATAAATGTTCTCTACCAGACCTCTCAGCACTGGATTGTAGACGCAATATTTTGGCGTGTGTGACTTCGAACTGCAGATGAAACACGAGCCGAACTTGGGGCACACAATGTCGCCGGTGGGAGACTGCAATGAAGGATATAATTATGATTAGCATTTCACAATTTTACGATGAAGTAAAGTTATTGAGAGGTTACGATGATGATGAAGTTAAGATGATTTCGATGAAGTAAAGTTATTTTTATTGAATACACATAGTAGAGTAATAGGAGGAACGCGCATGTTAATGTGTTCATGAGCAGTTTATAAATAAATCGACGTTACAAATATTATTCTGTCAACGAATGGGAAGTTAGTGGATATGACAATAGAACTGTCTAAATGAAATGAAATGTAAGAACGACTCAACTAAGGTTAGTCAAGAATGCAACCAATAACAAATCCATGCGAGACGATGTATCTCAGAACCTTTTTCAGTTGATTTGTAAACTAATGTTTCCAAAGTGTTGTGCATCTTCTTGGTGCATAATAATGATAAAGAACACATGGAAATTTAAATAACTACACTCCAATGTGATGTGCATCACTTTGTTGCAATTACGAAAGTTCTGCTGGAACACAACAATTTACTTACGTATAAAGGGTGGTTGTAGTCCACTGGAGGACGGATGTGCTTGCAGTAGCGGCACATGGTTGCGTCGTCCTTCCTTTGCTCTTCCTTGTAGCACACAACACCGGCAGCACGTAACCTAGCGACATGCATTGCATTCTTCTTGGAGGTGCTGCGTGCCAGTCTTTTTACCCTCTTTACTTGCGTCCAGTCCCCTTCCAGAAAGTCATCTGTCTCGTGATCTTCATTTCTCGCCACATTTTTATGAATTCCGTTGAACCGGGAGCTATTCGTGTCCAGGCCGACGATTATTTCATCATAGCCGACATCATTAGGTAATTTTTGCCGTTTCTGATGAGACTTACCGTCGACGTTGGCTTTCCTTTTTTTCTTGTTTTTCTTTGAATTTTGTTTGTTTACGTGAGAAATAGAGCTTCGGCCGATTAATTTGGCTCTCTTTCTCGCATTTCGGGGTCTGTGGACGAGCTGAATCTTTTGTGTCCCACTCAAGGCAGACAGTAAAAATGAGGCGAGATTGAAGATCAATTCAGCAATTGTCTTCCTGAACATACCGACACGTTGACCGTACATTTTCAGCTGGGTTTAATAAAATTTTCGTTTATCGTTGGCAATTTGTTCTGAAAGGTAGAAAAAATACACGGTTAGGGAATGTTACTTGGAACTATCGATCATCACGTGTTGTCAAAGCCAACACAAGTCTCAATGTAGTAATATGAATGGCGAGATATTCGTAGATGTTATGCAACTGATATAATTACTGCTACATAACAGTATGGTTATAATGACTGAGATGCAGTCATCCTTCGTCAGCTAGTCAAACGTGACAAATAGAAAAATTTTCAAACCTCAAATACCATTCAAATTGAACTCGTCCTTTAATGGTGAGAAATATTACGGATTTGTTCAGAAATTTTAAGAACATTTTTCTGAATAGATAAAGTAAAACAGAACAATAAGTAGCAGAGTATAGCAGATCAAAGAACAAAACTATCGTTATTCGCTGGAAATATTCTGTGGTACACATTAGATCAGAAAAAGAATCTTTGACACGAGAATAAATTTGAGAATTTTTCCGTCACAGAGATTGCTGTAGCCGCAGCTTGGCAAATTTTTAGTTGGAAGATTCCATTTCTCTGTTTCTTATACGCTCCAAAAGCAAAGGTTCACTACAAACTTGCATGCTCCATTGCTTATATTAGATGTTGGTTTAGGTCTCCCTAAATAAAGGCGTCCCAAAGAGAGGAAAGAGGAAACGCAGAATCCATGCACAAGGTGCATAGAAACAGTAGGTTGAGGAAGAAGTTTATGAAATGATATGAAAATTAAGGAAGAGAGTAGATGCTGAAAATCAGGACTGCAGTGAACCAAACTATTTAGTCCGTAACAAAACAAAATAAACGATGCTGCCACAGCGTGAGATCTCACACTGCAGCATGAGATCTACCTCTAGCTGGCACTATAGCGTGAAGTTAGGGCACTAATTTAAACTACTTACTTTCATTTATCCAATATAGCGATAAACAATTTGTGCACCTCAAAAAGCAACTGGGATGATATTTGGCGGTAGACCTCACGCTGTAATATCACTAAAATACAATTGAATTCAAACACTAATGAAGGCCTACCTAACTTTTCGCTCGGGACCTCACATATTCTTCCAAGGTGGACATATGAAGCGAACGAGCGGGGACAGCGAAACTAGCGAGCGGGGACAGCGTAACGAGCGAGCGGGGACAGCGAAACGAGCGAGCGGGGACAGCGAAACGAGCGAGCGGGGACAGCGAAACGAGCGAGCGGGGACAGCGAAACGAGCGAGCGGGGACAGCGAAACGAGCGAGCGGGGACAGCGAAACGAGCGAGGGCGGGCAGTGAAACGAGCGAGCGGGGGCAGTGAAACGAGCGAGCGGGCGGGCAGTGAAACGAGCGAGCGGGCGGGCAGTGAAACGAGCGAGCGGGGCAGTGAAACGAACGAGCGGGCGTGCAGTGAAACGAGCGAGCGGGGGCAGTGAAACGCGCAACCGGGCTGACGCGCAACCGGGGTAACGCTCAACCGGAGTAACGCGCAACCGAGTAAACGCGCAACCAGGGTAACGCTCAACCAGGGTAACGCTCAACCAGGGTAACGCTCAACCAGGGTAACGCTCAACCAGGGTAACGCTCAACCAGGGTAACGCTCAACCAGGGTAACGCGCAACCAGGGTAACGCGCAACGAGGGTAACGCGCAACCGAGGTAACGGGCAACCGGGCTAACGCGCAACCAAGGTAATGCGCAAGCAAACAACTGTGTATCGCAATGTATAAAAAAATTGTACGCGATATATTTCAACTCTTGATAACATATTTCACTCTTGGGAGCACATATATCAACAAAAATTAGAATAACAAGAATAGTGTTTATGTGTAGGAAACTTGATACATTAGAGTTCAACACACTCATAAAACGCCTGTAGCGTAATTTGCTCGCAGCGAAACTAACTCTGAATAAAACTTGCAATGAAATCATCCTAACTCTAACGAATATCACAGCAATCGACTTAAAAATGTTTTTTATTCAAAACTGGTGTTCACGAATCTACCGAGAGCAAGAAAATCTTTTGTGATTATGGTGCTGTACAGGGCTACAAGATAAGTTAGTCTAAGCCTCCTTAACCGCAACAAAGGCGTTCCTAAGAGAGGAAGCATGAAGGCACCGTTTAGTACGGAATTGAGGGAAAAGGAATCTATGCATAAGGTGTGCTCCCATACAAGATCCTCTGCGTAAAAGCGAACTAGAGAGAAACAACATTCAAGAAAATTTTTACTCAAATTTTTTGGGTTACGAAATTTGTAGTATCGGAGCAAACTTCCATTTAGTTGTATCTGTAGCTGGGCAGTTGTATATGAACAATGGTTTCCTCAATACTTTAATTGACCGAAAAATTAGCAAGTTTTCTAACCGTGTTTCAGGAGGTGACGATGATGTGCGAGTCAAAACCCATCACAATATCCACAGAATCGAAATGTTTTGTAATGGGCAAATGTAGCTAAGTTGTGAAGTTAACGAGTTTCAAAGCCAAGAACACTTTCGTTAAGTTCACAAATAAGGGCTGCATGTCATGCTAGTCGGGTGTTCAATGATATATAAAATTAAATTAAGGAATTTAAAACTTACATCTACCATAAGCATAAAACATAAAGCTTGCTCAAAAATCGTATTCACCTATGAGAAGCGCGGCACATCCATAAATTCTGAGTATTACTTAATGAAGACAAGACGCTTTTTAACTCTCAAATACTTTACAAATCTGCACAGTAAATTGCTGGAGAAATTGTTTTGCACCGCTTCTATAGCACGTTGGTCGCGACGTTAGGCGCCCGTGCCCACTCGGGGAATTTTCATAACGCTGCTCACCGACCAGTAGCCACAAACTCAATTTTCATAAACATTTAATTTTAGGTAATTGAAGGCCCACCAAGTTGGTGGCGCCGGTTTTCAAATAGCTTACCAAAATTGATTTCAAATTTTGGTTCAGTATTGAACTCCAGTTTGACCAACGGCGGTCAACGTGTTTATACGTTACTGTGTAAATGTTTTTAGTGTGTAGAAGTATTTACGAAATAGTATTACATTTTATTCACGTGTGTTGGAACACAATTTTCGGATGGTATCAAACGTAAACCTTATGAAGCTTCCACATATGTAGACGGTAAACTTAACCTTGGCATCTCTGCAGCCTGATGAAGTTAGTAACTTGTACACTTACTATCTCGATATTTGTGTGCTTCAATTATGCGAGTGGGGACAAATTGAATATTTTAACCCAAGGAAACCTCAGACTGAGTCGAGCAAATTTCGGGCACACACAGTTTAAATGGTTCACTGCGTTTCCGTGGCTGTTACGGTTGGTTTCGTTAGGTTGTTAGTTGTAGAATAGAGAAATCGCCTTTACTTCTATAATACATTTTCGTTCTTCCTAAACAACATGAAAAATACAATAGTACGATGACTTCTGCCCTCGTATGATAACAGTTAATTTTTAAAAAGGTCGCCAAACTGCTGAAATTATCATTCATTTATAACGGCACGTGATTCAGCAATTTACCTGTTGGTACACATGTGGCCCAACACGCGGGACACGTGTTAAATCTCCTCTAATACGTCAACTGCGTTTGCGCGGTTGCTACCGTTGGTTAGGTTGTAAGTTGCAAAATTGAAAAACCGACTTTAATGCTCGAATACACATCTATATTTCGAATAAATCTCCTTAATATAATTGCACAATGATATTATTCCTTGCGCGCTGAAATCATCGCTGAAAAAGGTATTGCAAAGATTGAAATGATCGGCATTTATACCGACCCCTAAATGGGCAATACATGTAGCAATCTTCAGACGACTTCAACATTTTTTAGTATCTTTGACTATTCAGGAAAATGGATGGAAATTCATTAGAACAGTAAAGACCGATTTACAATTCTGCTGTTCACGACCTTTCATTCCAGGCCGCGGCAATAGCGCAAACGTCATCCACGCGTTAAAATAAGTTTTTGGAATCGTCGGATATTTCAACACTAAAAACAACATTTATCACATAATAACTGAGTTTCTTACTCTAAAACTCATGTTTTTAACGAAATTAAAAAGAATACAGAGAATACTTACAGTGACAATAATTTTCTAGACTCTTCAGGTAAAATGTTTAGATATTAGTAGGAGCTCACAGACACACAGCACAGGACAACGACAAAGAAAAACAATGAACTGACTTGAGCCGAACGAAGCTCCCTTGAATAGCCCATTTGGAGCCCCGCCCACCGGGCTGGCCTGCTGGTAGGCCTACAAAATGACCAATGTTTGCGACCAAGCATTCCCCGTGCTTTATGTCAAATTTATAAACAGCAAAAATAAGTTCACCGCCAAGAAGTTAGTTGTGAAATCAAAACCTGGAAGTTGTTTTTTGTTGTCCAAGGAATCGTTTTTTGACTGCAGTAAAAATCATGAGTGAAAAAAAACATTGACGTGTGCTGGATTACGGGAGCCATTACACAAAAAACAAAACATGGCTGCCAACATTGGCGGCGCACGCGCACTTATATGTTAACTGCCTCACATGGACTCCGTGTGGAGCGCAGTGTCACACACGACACTGATATTTGTGTAGCGTATTTGTGTTGCGTATTTGTGTTGAGGAATGACATGTCTTTGTATTACGAAATGATTGGGATCTGTGCTAGAAAATGACTGGTATCTACGTTACAGAATGATTGGTATTATGTCGCAGAATTTTATTAGTATTTGGGTTCCAAAAGAAAAATGAATTAAAAAACTGAGAACTCATTACTCAAAGAAATGATACATGGAATGTAATATATCCAATTTGATTTTAAATATTTTTCAACCTCAAGGAATTATGCACAAGATGCTTAGACATAGAGGATGCACAAACCTTAACAAACAGACAACAGTCATGGCTTAAGTATATAATTTAGAGAAACAAAATGAAAAATCTATTCACTCGGATGTATCAATCTAGACAAGATGACTCAAAGCTCGTAAATACTGAGAAAAAACAGATGCAGAATGCCTAGGAGGACTGTTTCCTCTCATATTCACATGAGCTTACAACCGTTGGTATTCTTAACTAGTATATACCGCCCGGCAAAATGACGGGATTCGATAATGTTCGATATAACACATAAATCATGTAATCGGGTAGGCAAAATAACAAAAACTTTGACTACTTTGACTATCAGTTGTGACGTTTTCTAAATTCGATTATAAGTTTAGAAAGCTTCAGTAATTTTTCATTGTGCAGTTGTGCCCTAATGCAAAATCGACCGTAAGTTCCGCTGCAGAAAATCTATGGTAACTCTCTGTATTGCAGAAAGACTGCACAAAATAGTTATTGACGCAGAAAACACAATAACACAAAAATAACGTTACTGCTGCAGCAACTAACGAGTCGCTCTGAAGCTGCGACCTTTCCTCCACAAAAAAAAAAGGCTCAGGCTCACAGTACTGCATTGCATTTTTTGGTAAACAACTGTGTTTTTTATACCTCTCTTAATCTGTCCATGTAACTATCCATCTCTCTATCTATTCATCCTCGTAATCCCAAAACTCGGTTACGCTTCTCCGGTTTCCTTCCTTTTTTGACAGGCTTTCAGCGTTCACGCTCTGCCCGTAGCAATAACAGGGTCATAATTCAGCCCCATGCCTCTGGTGATAACATTGGGAAAAATTTAAAATTCTAGCACGCTCCTACGGATATATGATTCTGGTAATCATTAGACGGAGGATTTATTCCACAAATTCGTAAAATAAGCAAAATGACAGAACGGATCACGGGTGGTCTAATTGTTTGTAAAACACAAGCGTTCACGTCCGGGGAGTATGATGGAATTTGATGGTGTTCGGTGATACAAGAAGATTCTATAGTTAGGATATCTTTTTATAAAACAACATTCACTACTACCTAAATTTTCCCGGTCATAATCGTTTAGATGTGGCCACAATGCAAATTTACATTTCGTGATAGAACCCGTGATTTTTACTTCACATTGATAACCTTCGATGTAATGAAACCCGTATCACAGATACGCTCTTCAAGCATGTGCTGTACTAGTCAAACGTTTCAATATTGATGGATAAAAAACTGCACGTAAATTATTGATGCCTGTTTTTACTATTATTATAGATCTGCATTGATTTTGTCAACACCTTTCGATACTTTATTATTTTAGATAAGCGTAAAAGATCAAACAGCGGGTATTTTCGTTATAAATTTGATTCTTAACTGTGCTGCTTCTGCAGTACAAAAGAGCAGCCACGGTTCAAGTAATTAAAGTGTTTAGTTGCTTTACCAAACTAATAACACGATTTCTGAGCTTTGTTGAAGTTTATGGAATACCGTCATTTTTGATGAACCGTATACACTAATTAAGATCTCAACGGCAACCGCAGTACCAAGAGAGCAGTCATGAGGCTACTGCGCATGTGCAGGTACCCCCAAACCCTCCCCCCCAAACGCTGTAAGATACGACCTTTCCTGCACAAAAAACTCTCAGGCTCACAGTATTTCAGTGCATCATTTTGGTAAACAACTATGTTGTTTACACGAGTCACGTTTACAAGACATTATCATTATTCCTCCACACTCTGCGAGGCGTATCGGACTCCCAGAAGACTGACATAAAAACTCAAAAATGTTGCCCCCCTCGACGCGGTCCATCGCTTTGTGCTGTACAGAGTGAAGGCGTTCGGCCCCTGTCAAAAACACAGAAATGGAATGGCAAAGTATGACAAATGTTTTTTAATCACCCGCCTTATGGCCTAATTCTTTTGGAATGTTAATAGCACTGAAAAGGCTTCTTCTTCTGCGTAGTGGTGAGGCAACTGATTTCGCCTAGAGTTAATTCTGAAAAAAGTTTTGTGAAAAATAGCTGTGAAGAAAAATTTTAAACAATTTATAAAGGAATGCTTTAAGAAATTTTAGGGTAAATATTTTGGAGAATTTCGTAAAAAACACAGGAAACTTCTAGAGAAACGTAAATAAGTTCCTAAGGAAACAGTCGATGGAGTGTCGTATGTTCATCAGTTTCACAACCACAAACCTGCCAACATTTGCTGAGCCATTACGTCCCGTGGGAAAATGGGAGCCTAGAACGACCCATCTAATATATCATCGCCCGAGGCAGCAAAACGATCTTTTCAAGGTCGTCTGAAACAAAATACTAATTTTGTAGCGCGAGGGATTTGAGTGACTAGCTTTGCTGCCGCTGACGCGTGCGGCCTGGAAGGCAATGGGCGACACAACGTTTGACTTTGTCTCGTTTGCTTAATTTCGGGTGGCGGGTCGGGCGACCGCAACGAATTTTGTTGTGTTCCAGAAGAAGCTCGCACTGCTGCTGTCGCTCTTCTCAGATGAAACTGTGAAATTATACCGCACGATGTCAACATAGGGTTCTTTTTAGTTTCGTAGCATTACAGACGAAACAGTGCTTATGATTAGGAGATAAATTGACAAATACCTATATTACAAGAAATATAATGATACAGTTGATTCACACTACAATTGACTTGCACTTAAATTTTCCTTCACGAATATATATTTAGGCTAAACTTAGACGTGGTAAAATTATAGACTTGAATGAGCTTGGACTGAAATAAATTTAAATTAAACTTAGAAAGGGAAAATACTTATACTCTGTTGGCCTGCCGTGCTGGATGCAGATCTCTTCTTCAACGTTATTCTTAGGGAGCCAAAAATATTATTTTGATGAGAGATTTCATGTAAAATTTACGTGATGGTGCAAAAACGTTGAGCGTAAAAAATAGGTTTAACCAATTCATTTATTTGGGAAAGAAATGAAATAGATTGATTTCTGGGAAATCTCACTTTTAGGATAAAAAGGAAAACCAACGTGGCCAAGAACATCATGATAGAAAACAAACGTTTCGGATTATAAAAAATCCACCTTCAGTGCTCTGAAATATACTAAATCGAAATATTAAAACATTGTACCTATAAATCTGCTGAATAAACCGGATGTAAAACAATGAAATTTAAAAGACATGATAAAACAAAAAGTATAGAAAATGTCAACAAACATTGGAAAGTTTTTACCGCCGTATCACATTCATAATTCATATAACTGTCCGTCAAAAAATGAATGTGATTCGGCTGTGAAACTTTCCATTGTTTGTTGAAATTTTGTATAGTTTTTGTTTTATCATGTTTTTTAAATTTCATTGTCTTACATCCGGTTTATTCAGCAGATTTATAGTAACAATGTTTTAATATTTCGATTTAGTATATTTCAGAGCACTGAAGGTGGATTTTTTATAATCCGAAACGTTTGTTTTTTATCATGATATTCTTAGCCACGTTGATTTTCCTTTTTATCCTTTAGGAAAGAAATATAGCACGTTTAATGTTCCTTTTAATTGTTCCTTCGCTCAAATCTTTGTGTACAGCAAGGGCAGCAGGTCATTTTTCTGCTAAGCTTTCAAGTGACTTTTTTGCGACAGTCGTCAGGAAATGACCGCTCGTGTCTGCGTTAAATAAAAAAATAGAAGGCAGGTTTTGTATCTTGGATATTCGTGAAGAATGCAAAAAACTTTTATTGTTCTTTCATGCTCTGATGTCGGTAAGAGGAGGATGAGCCGACGGTATTTTATGGATCTGTTTTTTTATCTTGCTGATGCTGAACGTTTTTTGAAATTATTCTAATCGCTCTTTCAGATGAACCATTGATGCGCTTACTGCTACGCTGGAGACAATAAACATTTAACAAAACGGGAATAAATTTAGGCTTTATCTTAGAAGATCTTTTATCGAGTGAGGAAATCTTGAAAACTCGGCTTCGGATTTTTAGAAAATTATTTCATTTGACATTCGGGGATTTGGCTCCACAAGTTTGACGAGCATTTTGACATTTTAAAGAGATCGAGTAGTAAACACGATTACTTTCTGATAATAATATCCCTTCTCTTTCTCTCAACTGGCACAAGACTGCGTGGCAACAGAGCCCTTATCGCAGCCCAAAATTAGGGCGTCGTGTGACAAAAATCGCCGCTCGTCTTCCTCATTTCATGTGCAGCTGAGCAGCTGAGGCTGTCCTGTCACGTGCGGCAGTGACCGCGTTGTGGCATCGCGCTGCTGACTGGATAAGCGCCCGAACCTCAGCTCTGCTGACCGTGTACGCGTGGCTGCGTCATGGGTGTATGGGATGCGATGGATTTGAAGTAGGATTTTATTTTAGATATCTAAGATACTAGCCATTCGTTACAATTAGAGATGGTCTGCATTTTAGATATTTTGCATGCGAGTCATTTGATACAATAATAAAAATTATTAGAGGTAGACTGATATTCAGGTTTCTAGGACGTAGTACAATGTGCTTTGATGTTGATGTGGACATTTCAATTTATTCCGGTTTACAGCACTCAGCATCACATCATTATCGTTTTTTATATTTCACGGACATACATCGTTTTCAAAGCCTAATTTTCAATAAAATGGGCGTCATCAGGAGATGTTCATACTCAATGAATTTTTCTCCTTAATTTTAAACAGCATTGAAATGTGTCATGTAAATGCTACAAAAGTTTGAGCTCAGACACTAAACGATGATAAAAAAATCCCTCTAAACCAAATACTGCTATCTCAATAATGCGCTGCTTCAAGCAAGCATGCGTTCTACTCGTCAAAATTGGACACGTGTGCAGTAGAAACGAAACCAAGTACAGTTTATATTTCATTCTTGAATAACACTTTAACAGAGAGATAATAAGTTAGTATTGTGAAGGATGAATTCGTATGTTAAAATTCAAACAAGTTTGGTTACGAAGTACGTGAAGTTTTCGTCAGCTCCAAATTTACTGAAGAGTAACAATATGTCTTGCAGTAGTGACCTCCGTAGCGCACGCTCCCAGTTTGCAGTGCGGACAGGACCGTTTGGTTGTGTACCTAGTGTCGCTGAAGTGGCTACACGCTGCGGGTAAAGTTGCGGGTGTGTATACAGCGCCAGTCCGACGTATCATCTCCCCGAGCTGTGGTCCGCTTGTTGGGCTGCTCGCTTGCTGGTCTCTGTCCGCGCTCTGCTTTCAGGACAGCGTCCCCCATTCAGACCTTTTTTTTCATTATTGAACCTAGAGCAATGAAATTTGGTATACTGATAGGAAATGCAATTGGGAATCATTGGTCATTCAGGAAAAAATGCGATTTTCCCCATAGAAAACGAGATTTTCATAGAAAACGAGATTTTTGGGGGGGTTTTCAAAATGCATCTCCTGACAGTTTTTGAGTAAAAGTGATGAGTTTGGTATCATTGGATGCGGAAAGACGTGGACATTCCAGGAAGTCCTATGCCGTTCCCCAAATTTCCAGTTTTAATGAGAAAAAAAAATTGAAAAATATCGAGTGAAAATTTTTTTCCGAAAAATGGGGATTTATGACGTCATAACTTTTGAAAAAAAGATAATGCTGAGGTTAATAAGAACTTTCTGAAAAGCCCTTAGTTTTCCGCATCCAATGATACCAGAATCATTACTGTAGCTTGAAAACTGTAGGAGGAGATGCATTTTGAAACCCCAAAGTCCATTGTTTACATTATAAGCAGAACAAAGAAACAAACAATTTTAATTAAAAATTTTTGAAAAATTTTAGTTCGAGTTAGACCTTTGAAATCATTATAGAGTAATACATAGACATAGGAATTGGCATAGCAACGCCGCGCCGTGAAGAAAGTGCCAAGTTGGAGGTGTAACATGATAAAATATCACTTCCCCCTCCCCTCCCCCCCCCCCATTCTTCAAACCCCCGTAGCGGGCGAACGAATGAACGTACGAGTCTCATTTTTTCAGAGGATGTACTTGATCTCTTACACTTCCTATAGCAGCAATAATCCCTTTTTCTCAAATGTTCTCAGAATCCTGGATTCATATGGGGGACGCTGTCCTTCAGTGATAACATAGGGTTCAATTCAACTACCTGATTCCAGTCACAAAATATGAGAAAAGTAGATTTTTTTAAACTTAGATGATTTAAAATTCTTTTGCTACTGAAATAAGGGAAGTTTGCACTCCCATCATAAATTCCACCCGCTGTATTGTGGTTACGTTCTGTACCAAATGTCCATTTCACGGAGAAAATTTCGCTTGAATGCTTTAGCTCAACTTCAACATAAAATATTTTGATTGAAAAACTAATTCTGCAGATTTTAAAAGCGTAGTACCGAGAATTAAATTGTTATTCTTAAATTTCATGATTAAATTGTCACGAGTGACCTACATTTTGCCTAGATTGGAAAAATAAAGAAGGGTAAGGATAGAAGTAAAGAACTCAAAAAACATACATATATAAGCTTCCTAAACGAACTTTTTATTACACATAACTTAGATAATACCCAACAACTTCGTATCTCTCTTAGTTTTTTGCTAAATAAATGTTTAAAATGTTAACGTGACTTTTGGACCATCTTGTAGTTTTGGCTCTTGTTTTGCGCTCAAGTCGCCACTCTGAGTTATTGCAACACTAATCAACAAAATCAATTCTATGTTGGAAGAACACGTGAGGGAAACCATACGCAAGTGCGTGAGTTTGAGTTTGCGTGTGTAGTGAAGTACATCAGATAACAGGCTGTACTCTGCACAGTGCACACAACTGCACCACCTGGTGTAGTCCTGGCATCTTATATGAATTGCCAAAAATTAATTCCCATAACTTTAATTTATAGTTCCCGTACTGTCCAACCTTTGCCGTCTGCAAGACCCCTAGTTTTAACATTGCCAAGTTCATAGTCCGTATTTTAGCTCCATTTACAAGTAATGCTTTTACCATGCAAAATTCAAAATCCTTCGTCGACGAAGTAACATCTTTAGAAAACGCTGACAAGCTATTTATGGTTTCTTTTAATGTAGAGAGTCTTTTTACCAACATACCGCTACAAGAAACTATTGACATTAGCTTAGAATGTTGATTTAATGTTGATTCCGTCATTGGCCTAAACAAATCGTTGTTCAAATCCCTACTTCAACTTTCCGTCTTAAAGTTTTTTTTGTTTGTTTGTTAGACAATAAATTTTATCAGCAAATTGAAGGGTTGTGAAGGGATTTTCCTTTAAGACCTTCGTTTGCAAGTACTTTTATGTGCTATCATAAACAACAGAGGTTAGATTCTTGTCCCTTAGATTTCAAGCCTGTGTTTTATAACGTATATTGATGATATCTTTTTGATGTTCCGAAATAGCTCACATTGCTTTTTATTTCTAGAATTTTGAAAGCACGCCACCCAAATATAGTTACTATGGAGACCGAAAAGAATACTCGTCTCTAATTTTTAGACGCAACTATAACATGTAAAGATGGGAGGTTTCAAGGTTCTGTTTTCCTTTAGCAAACACTTACCGGGTTGGAAATTAGTTTTTTTTTCAGGTATTGTACGTTCTCCTTCAACCTACATAGCCTTAAAGCATTGCTGTTAAGGGCTTATTGTATGTGCAGTTCATTTGAAGCTATCCATTATGAATTTGAATTTTGAAGGTTTTTATAGCATCAATGGCTTTCCATCACAGGTAGTAGATTCTTATGCTAAAAACAATTTTGAACGAAAAATTTTAGCCCTGTCTAACACTACCTACCGCTCCTAAAAATGAATTTTTTCTCGTTCCCGTTCTTCTGTCAACCATCAGAGAAACTTAGAAAAGGCCTTGTCACTCTTCATTCGAGCAATTTTACGCAAATTGATTCTAAATTACTATTAGTTAATGTGCATAAAATAGGATCATGTTTTAATTATAAAGATAAAACTCCCAGAGACATGCTCTCCTCAGTCATTTACAAATACAGCTATGCATAGAGTGCGTCTGAATATGTGGGCTCGACTACTCCAGCCCTCGGTATTCGTGTTGCAGAGCTTGCTGGCATGAGTTTTAGAACCAACCAGTAACTTTCCACACAGTCCCGTTCTTCAGTCCGCTCTCAAGCAGAGAAGCGAATCTTCTTGTTCGATTAGGCGATTTCAAAGTAATATCTTCTGCATCGAATCAAATAAACTACCGCATTTTAGAATAGCTTCACATTTTCAAAGAATAACAGATTTTAAATAAAATGCAGTCAGGTTTCCCTTCACAACTCGAGTAAAATTGAAAACGAACACATAATTCATCAGATATATAGTTGTTTCTTTTCCGTATTCATGCTTTTCTTGTCCTTTGATCGATATATTTTTATTTACATTAGACTACAATTTCTCCACTCGTTTTCAGGTAGATAATGACCTAGGAGGTCGAAACGTTCCAAATTTTTTCATTCATCCACTTCCTTAAATTAGATAACTATTTCATTGAAGATGCATTTTTTGGCATTTTTTCCAATTCTTATTTGCAGTAAACAACTAATTATATATTCACACCACCACGTGTCCACCGCTAAGTTCAGAGCGATAAGGGCGGGGCTCCGAGGGAGGACGCGTGACGTCTTCAACATATACACCAAACCACAACTTTAACGCGAGGTGAGGCGGCAACGCGAGGTGAGGCGGCAACGCGAGGCGAGGCGGCAACGCGAGGCGAGGCGGCAACGCGAGGCGAGGCGGCAACGCGAGGCGAGGCGGCAACGCGAGGCGAGGCGG
>JACJUY010000673.1:63745-79987 GCA_014220935.1 Platorchestia sp. MABIK
GGCAACGCGAGGTGAGGCGGCAACGCGAGGTGAGGCGGCAACACGAGGTGAGGCGGCAACTCGAGCTTGCCTACCGCACAACTCCGAGGAGACTTTAATGCATGCGTGTAGTGATCCGCAGCGAGCATGTCAGGGCGGGAGGGCAACTGCCCTGCCGCCATCACCAACGGTCAAATGGCGAGCACGAGTTTTCAGTTCAAATGAAAAACTAAACTATGTGCATTATCGTTAACCCAATACCGACCACCCTCCCAGCTGAAGGACATTGAGAAATCACTAGCACCGCTCTTATTTTCCGAGTCGACCAATTCATATCGATAAACTTTAACAGACCTAAAAATGAGAAGGCGTAGATTGGACTCAAGACTCCAAAACGTTTAGTCTTCCATAAACCAAAACAGCGTGGACTGAGCTATCTCTTAAACTTGAAGAGACTTGGATTCAAATTAGAGTAATCTTGCGTTGAATCTTACGTACGTGGGGTCATTTATATTTTAACTTGATTTGTACTTAAATATTCTTAGGCTTGAATAGATCGCTCGACATTAAAAGATATAAAAAGGACTTCACTAGTCAAGATAGACATACTAAACACGTACAAATACACGCACACAATAGATTACATGTAGACCAGACCACCAGACCCTGCAGGCCAGGCTAAGCAGCACGCAAAAGTTACATGTAAGCCACTAAATTGCGGGACTAGAACGTTCTAGATATACTATATGCCAGAATTACAAAATATGCTAGAATTCGATATGCTAGAATTCGATATGCTAGAATTCGATATGCTAGATATTTGGAAGAGGCTATGCCAGCCACGTAAGCTAAACAGACATCTGGACTGTTCTAGGTAGCTGTGCTCTACTAGACGGCTAGATTATACTAATTATTTAGGTTATGCTAGATATTAAACTCTTACACACAGTCAAAGTTAACCGAAAAATAAAATTTAAGGCTATTAAAGCCGTCATGATGCACAGAGCAATATTAACTATGAAAATGTCCGCTCTTGAAAGGAACTTTAGACAATTCCCTTTCACTGAAGTAAATGAAGCGCGGCTTGGTAAATCAGAAAGGGTTTGTCAAATTATGATACACCGAAAGAACAACCAAGTTCATCTTATATCAAAACATTTGACTGAAGTTACTTCATCCGATCTCAGGGGACGAGTACATTAATGTTAAATAACCATTTTGAGGAATAAACCTATTTCATAAATGCATGTTGCCACAATAACATGCATTCGTAACATCCGTACGTATACGTGCAACTTTAGACAAAGTTGAATTGAATTTAGTTCATTTTGTTGGAACTAGAAATTCATGGGAATGATAGTTGTTCCTGCTTGGGTTTTCTTATTGTATTAGAAATCGAGCTCAAAATTACGTATATGGCAGAACGTAACAAAATGTTACACAACCTTGGAAATATCATGCTGCCGATGAAGTAAACGTTCAAAATTATGGTAACAAATTAGGAACATTAGTAGAAAATGACGTTAGCTGGGCGTCTTGGTTCGTAAATTTCGTTCGACCATATATGTTTTGTTTAGTCGAGATGAAATTCTGAAGGTATTTGCTTCCTTATTATTGATGTGCTTTGACTTCCTCTCTTAACTCCTAGAGAACTACATTTAACATTTATCGCTAACATGCATAACAGCATCTTAAAAACACGTTCCACATTAATGAAACATAAATGCTCATTCAAAGTCACTTAATGATTGTGCTCTGATGATTAATGCAAAGGTTTGAACGCATAAATTAAAAGGTATAAAAGACGTTCTTTTCCTCATTTGTTCAGATTAATTTGTAAATAAAATCGAACGTCATATCTTCAAGATATTTCAAATGATGTGTAAATTTGTGTGTAGTTTTTCAGTAGTACTGAAGACTCTCGCTCGCCATTAGATAAAAATTATTGGTGATGGTGGCCGGGCAGTTGCCCTCCCGCCCTGACATGCCTGCCGCGGATCACTACACGCACGCAGTGAAGTCTCCTCGGAGTTGTGCGGTAGGCAAGCTCGAGCTGCCTCCTCACCTCTTGTCCTCCCTCCATATGGGCCTAATATCATAGAACTCTTGAGTTTTGCCGCGAATTCAGGGCAAAATGCCTAAACTTGACGATGCATCTTGCGATTGTATTAACAGTTGTGCTATCTAATGGAACAGGTGTCATTAATACGTACAGTGATATAATTCTGCGAAGTAAAGAGAGAGTTGCTGCTCAGAAAATAGTGCCCTGCTTATCCGCACGTAATCTTAACTAACTCGCATGGTGCATCAATCTTCTGAAGACAAGATATCTTCGCAAGCTCAGCAGCTGATATCCTTGCAACCAATGATCGATATGAAATTTTTGGTCTCTAAAATGTTCGCGTGAGCCTCCTGCCGGCTAACTCAACGAGCCCTTTTTATTGAGCCGTACGTGTTTAAGAAATTAAGGCGGAAAACGAATGTCCAAATATCAGTGCGAGAGTTGTCGGACCACAACTCATCTATTTTGCAGCAGCAGGAAATGGTGTCAGGTTCAACAGCGCGTGTACTCAATTCTTGATAAGAGTAACCAGAAATGTGATTTTTTTTATTTTTCATTTATAGAGATAAATTTCAACGACAAAAACTGTGGATTAATCCAGTTAGCCGAATATGTCCCATTTGTTAAGTCTACGCATGACACTATTGAAGGAGAAGATCGCTGAATTGTTTTTTTTTTTGACGCATTTTTGGTGTCCGCTGTGGGTGGAACAGCGGATTCAGCTTGTTCAAAATACGAGAAATGTGCGAAAAAGAGCCACTTCAATTCGACGCAACACCATTTCTCAGGTTAAAACAAAATTTTAAGAAATAGAGCAAACGCAAAGCTAACATCACTGGAAGATTTCAAAAGAAACAACAAAGATTACCGATGGATGTTGGCACCGACGAACTGATCGTCGCCGTGGAAGCCAACCACGTTGCGTCAAATGAAACGCCAGAAGATGGGGGACATTAACGAATTGAAGAACCGGATGACATCTGAGACGACTGGACAGGAGCAAACAAGGAAGAGTGGAACGTAATAATGCCAAGAAGCATCAAATGCATGTACCGAGACAACACACTGCAGGCATTTAGCGTTACCAGGGAGAACACCGAAAGGACGACCTGACTATGTGCCGCTTCCTCCGGTGGACTACCACCACCACCCTTTATGAGGGAGGAAACTGTAGTATTAAATGGAACATTCTCAACTGGTACAAGGTGATGGATTAACATGAGAGTGTTATTGAAATGTCCGTATATTTATGGCTGGTATCATTGGCATTAAACTATCAAGACATACCGCTTTCAAATTGAAATTCATGATTTCAACAATAGTGTCGTTAAAATCCACGTATCAGCGTTATGCTGATTGAACGCTTCCTTAGCTGAAAGTAATTTTTTCGTTCTGATGAACTCTCAATTTTAGTTTAGACAGTAGTGTTCATTTCACCTAACAACCTATTGAATTATTTATCAACATCATTACGTACGAATAATTATACCAACTTTACCATTCCACGTTTACCCATTCCAATGACACTTCCTCCAACAACTGCTCCCTTCATTGCGGTCTCCCACCGGCGACATACTTCGCCCCAAGTTCGGCAGTTGCTACATCTACCGTTCGGAGTTTTCCGAGCGGCGAGGTCTCGTTGCAAAGATATATGAAGCTGGGGCAGGATCCTATGACAATAGTACGATTTGAGAAATTGGAAGGTGGGTTCTATACTTGGTGAATGGTAGGATTGTCAAACACTTGAAGGTTCCACAAGTTTTGTCAACACAAGATGGGTTATAATTCCGGACGACACTCCTTAACCGTGTATTTTTTTTTCTATTTTTCAGAGAAAATTGCCAACGCTAAACGAAGATTTTCATAAAACCAGCTCCTGAAAATGTACGGTCATCGCGTCAGTATGTTGCGAAAGACAATTACCGAATTGATTTTCAATCTCGTCTCATTTTTGGTGTCTGGCTTGAGTGGGACACGAAAGATTCAGCTCGTCCACAGACCCCGAAATGTGGGAACAAGACCCAAATTAATCAGCCCAAGTTCTATTTCTCAGATAAAGAACAAAATTCGAAGAAAAATAGGAAAAATAGAAGAGCCAACGTCGCTGATACCTCATCAGAAACTGCAAAATTTACCCAATGATGTCGGCAATGATGGAATGATCGTCGGCCTTGATACGAATAGCTCCCAGTTACACGAAATTCATAAAAGTGTGGCGAGAAATGAAGATCACGAGACAGATGACGTTTTGGAAGGAGACTGACGCAAGTACAGAGGGAGAAAAGACCAGCACGTAGTAACTCCAAGAGTAATTTCATGCACGTAGCATGACCACTAGCTGCCGGCATTTTTTGTTACAAGGAAGAACAAAGAAAGGACGACTTGGAGGTGTTCCGCAAACACATCCGTCCATCAGTGTACTACCGCCCCCACCCTTTATACGCCAGTAAGTTGTTCATTTGGAATTCCACATTCTGAAGTAGGTTAAAGTGACACATGAAACCTTCAAAGGTCAATGAAATTTCCGAATTCTCATTGCTGGTATGAACATTCGCTCTAAATGATGAAGACATAAGCCGCTTTCAAATTGGTTGCTAAAGTTAGTTCGACGTCGTTCTCGTGCACATTTTTCTAAACTTTTAAGTTTAGTTTTGTTTTCATGCCAACTGCCCTTTCATTCACGGATTATAAATTCAACATGAAGTACAAATGGATGAACAAACCTCAATATTCCACTTTCACCCATTGCAATACCACTTCCTCCGACAGCATGCCTCCTTCATAGCCGCCTCCCACCGGCGACACTATGCCCCAAGTTCGGCAGTTACTTCATCTGCAGTTCGAAGTGACGCACGGGAAAACATGGTGTCTACAATCCCGTGTTGAGAGATATCGTCGCCCAAGTATATAAAGCTGCTGGGTCAGGATCTCTGAACGATTTAGTAATCCGTGGTATTAGAAGCAGAAGTTATTTCTAAACAATTTCGAGATATGTCGTTCAGCTTCGTTAAAGGTGTGATTAAGTTCTCGTTTAAGTATATTCTCGGTTAGAATCAAGGACGGAGATTCTAATTAAGCTGAACTCAGGCAAATTATGCAATTTCTCGTTATCATCTTCGTGAAGCATATTTCGAGGAGAGATTTTCCAGCCATTTTATCAACGATTCAATGAAGCTCCAGAAAAAAGTTTCGGATCCTGTTTTCATGGAAGTACACGAGTTTCTGAATTGCATCTTGTGTATGCATTTCTCCGTTATTCCTGTGTGCAAAATGACCATTGTAATTCAGGGGGTACTTTCGAGTCACAGCACAACTTGAAACGTTTTGTACAGAACGAGTACACTAGTAAACACGGAGCCTAAAATGAAACCGTATTATCATGATATACTCTAATCCTGGTACTAAACGATTTCCCTCAACAAGACATTTCATGACAACCGCTTTTCTATGAAACATGGCACAGTCGAGCTTAATTTAGTTCCTAAACAAATTTTACCAAAGGCTAACGTTTCGTTTGCGTTAGCAGAACAGAACTGCATGAGGATGTGGTGTGCCCATGGTTGCGTTCAGCATGTCCTGACGCCGCCGCCATGTTCTGTAACCCATCGTATTATCCCTGCATGATCAGACCTACTATAGAGAAATAATATTTCACTACGCTTAAGGTTCCTAACATTTTTCGTGAATTTCATTGCCGAGAGCAAAGGGTCAGGATTGGCACAAAGCATTTACGGGGAGCAAGTCGTGCATGGATGACGATAGTTAAACCCGGATGCGTAACAATTTCAACGTGGACTTCGTATAAAATCGTACATGCCCTCCCCAAACAGACATAACTTGGAACTTCCCATCCACACCACGTATATCATTTGCTTTGGTACTAACTACAAACTCATGCTTCGTTGACCGACTCCTTGCGGAGAACGCGTGCGGTGAGCTTTTCCCATGACGCGGGCGACACTAGCCTTGGAATAACCACTACAATCAATCTCAACTTGAACCCTTCCAGCATAAATGTTCTTACGTAAGGCCCGCGTTTTCTATAAGCTATGAAAGAAAACACCCATTGGATTACACGTACGGAGAGCATTACATAGCCCACTCCTTTATCACACAAATATTCTAAATTCTGCACTTCACCGTAGATATTGAGACGTAGAATCTGCTACTGGTTACTAGTTTGTATAGTCTTTGGACGCTACACTTCATCCCACTAGTAAATACGGCGTATATATTTAACCAAACACCTATTACAAGCATGTGCTGATGCGGTGGTTGCCGGCGAGCAACTGACCAGCCACAGGATGGAGTTAAGGAAGAAAAGGAACTTCTTGGCTGTTTTGATAAAAAGTGCCTTCTGTACAGTGGCTTATGAAAAAAGCTTCAAGATGCGTGGGTCTTCAGTCCATTAGTTGTTCATAGATGGGTCATTTTGCTGAGTGATTGTTTCCATCAATTGTAGGCAGTTGAAATCTCTTTTTATGGAGAATGTGCTCAGTTAATTGAGATTTCGTGACCTGATACACTGAAGTAATTTCTATGAACATGGGTTTTGGGTACACCTGAGGGTAAACGTTTTGTTAAACATCTTGATGATGGGGTGGTGGTCATGTCTACATGCCGGTGTGTGTGTGGCTTACACTCCCCATGGTTACATGTGTACTCGTACATGACACGAGTCTGTTTGAGGGCGGAGGGTTTTGGTCTTATGGTTATTTCCCAAAATTAAGCAGGTTATGGCCTGGCTGCGGTGGTATGTGATCTGTTTCAGGTGTTTTTTCGTATTGTAGCATTTTGCATTTTTTTATTATTTTTTTGGTCATTCATTCACCACTATTTTGCGCAGTGGAATACTGGTTTTGATAGAAAATTAATGCAAGGTATTGTAATAAGAATTATTGTTTGTACCTTTAATAAAAAAATACGGAGCACCTCAAAAAAAGAAGAATTTGAAAACACGATATTGTAGAACACTGAATTCCAT
Organism: Platorchestia sp. MABIK; assembly: GCA_014220935.1. NCBI lineage: Eukaryota > Metazoa > Arthropoda > Malacostraca > Amphipoda > Talitridae > Platorchestia > Platorchestia sp. MABIK. The sequence continues at coordinate 70,771 of JACJUY010000673.1, forward strand.
TTTCAAGACCATCGTGAAATATTTGCATTGTGGAAAATACCTTGCGACTGCAGTGAATAATTCTTTAATGGCGGCACCTTGTACCGCTGCGGGCTTGCACTGGAGGCGCTCAGGTACTTTCAAGCTTTAGTTTATTTTGTGTACACGGTGGCAATGGAGCAGCTGTAAGTTGAATTGGTGTGAAGTTGCAAATGCTAAATTGCCTACAATCACAATTACAATTGACGGTAACAATCATTCAACCATCCATGAACAACTAATGGGCCGGAACCCAACGCATCCTTCCTAAGCTTATTTCTTTAGCCACTGTACGGAAGGCACTTTTCATAAGTACAGCCAAGAAGCTCCCTTTCTTCTCAAACCCTATCCCATGGTAGATCAGTTGCTTACTAGCAACCAACGCCTAAGCACCTGTGTGCTCTCGTTGTATATTTGAACATATTAGTTTTATTTCTAAATTAAAGCGAAGAAATATCGTGTCTAGAGTAGTAGCGTTGTGACTTGTAGGGAATTCCTTTACCAAGACGAGGCGGAGGCTGATTTGGAGCACAGAATTTAGTGAATTTGCGAGGTGGTGGATGTATTGGTTTGGGCAACGCTGGAAGGTGCGTGAGATCTCCGTCATGGGGAAGAAACAAAGTGCCGGCGTAACGTCGGAATGCAGGAGCACAAGGCTTTTGCTGTGAATTAGTTTAAGGGTTTCTAGGAGATCAATTGAACCTGTATCGAAAGTGAGCTCGATGCGCACATTTCACGTAAAACGGTATCAGAGAGTGAGTGATTTCAGCTATGGTCAAATGAAATTGCGCCCATGGTTATTTTCGTGGCATGTGGGTGTGTCACCATTCACATCACGCTCCCGCGCTCCCTGGGATTTTACAGTTAAGCCAATGCACTTCCATGACAAAGCTTTGAACTGTTATCTAGCTTTGCATGTAATTATTCGAATATACAGTCAGCAATCTTCTTTCACGATCATGTGAAGGGCTGATTAAGATGGAAACTGCCTTAATTCGACTATTAGGTCTACTTTTTGATTCTTTACGTGGTAATTTTACTAGAAAAGTAAGATTGAAATGACTTAATGTATTGTCGAAAGAGTTAACTTGGGGTCCTGAAAGTGTTCTGGACAATCCTATGATTTAGGATGTTAAGAACCCACCTTCTCATTTCTCATGTCGCACAAATGTTGAAGGTCCCTGACCCGGCTCCATACATCTTGGCGAGTTGGCCTCACAACACCGGATTGCAAACACGATGTTTTGGCCGTACGTAACTCCGAGCGGCACGTGAAGCAACTGCCCGACTTGGGGCAGTTGGGAAGTGGTATTGCAATGGGTGAAAGTGGAATGATATAAAGTTCGTATAATTATTCGGACGTCATGTTGATTAATTATTTGTGAAATAGAAGTGGTTAGGTGATATGAACACTAAACTGTCTTATCTAAATTTGAGAAAGTTCATAAGAACGACATAGAACTTCTTTCAGGCATGGAAGTGGTCCACCGGCATAACACTGATACCCAGAATTTCACGACGATATTGATTTATGAAGTCGCACTTGGAGAGCGGTATGTTTCGACGGTGTTATGCTAGAGATAATCTTAGCAGTGAACATAATGGTTAGTTCAATACCACTAACGTGTTTTAAACATCGGTTTGTACCAGTTGGGAATGTTTTGTTTGAACTCGGATGATTTATTTGCATCTAAAGGGTGGTGGTAGTCCGGATGTGCTTGCAGTAGCGGCACATGGTCAAGTCGTCCTTTCTTTGCTCTTCCTTGTAAAGCAAGATGCCGCCAGCACGTAGTCGTTCAATTTGCGTTATATTATTCTTGGAGGTACTACATGCTAGTTTTCTCACCCTCTTTACTTGCGTCCAGCCTCCTTCCAAAACCTGTCTCGTGATCTTGCTCATTTCTCATCGCATTTTCTAAAGTTTCGTTGAATTCGGCGTGATTTGTTTCCAGGCCGACGATCTATTCATCGTTGCCGACATGATTACGTAATTTTTGCTGTTTCTAATGAGACTGACCTGCGACGTTGGCTTTACTGTTTTCTTGTTTTTCTACGAAGTGTTTGATCAGAGAATCGTCCGTTGTTCTTTGTTCCTGGTAACGCAAAATGCCTTAGTAGTGTAGTCTCGCTACACGTTTCGATGCTTCTTGTAGTTACTACGTTCCACTTAACTTCTGTATTTCTGTAAAGTCTCCTACAACGCCATCCGGCTTTTCAATTCGTTAATTTCTACCATCTTATGGTGTTCTATCTAACGCAACGTGGTTGGTTTCCACGGCGGCGATCAGTTCATTATTGCCAACATCCACCGGTAATCTTTTCTTTTGAACATTTCCTGTGATGTTCGCTTTGCGCTTGTTCTCGTTCTTCAAATTTCGTTCTTAACCTGAGAAATAGTGTTGCGTCGATTTGATATTGTGCTATTCCTACATTTCCCACATTTCTCGGGTTTTGAACAAGCTGAATCCGTTGTGTTCCACCCACGGCGGGCATTGAAGGTGAAGCAAGATTGAAGATCAATTCGGCGATGGTTTTCGTCAACATATTGGCGTGCTGACCACACACTTTCACGAGCTGGCTTTATCCTAATCTTGTTTAATCGTTGGCAACTACTCAGCAAATCGGTTTATCATTGCCTGCTTGCATAGGTATTCTTCGTCTTTTTTTTGAGAACGTCTAGTGATGCTGGCTTGTGTTTCTCTTGTTCTTTGAAATTTCTTCATTCATCCAGATGTCGAGATTCGTTAAAGAAGATTTTTTTCTCCCGCGTTTCCGGTCTCTGGACGAGCTGAAATAGCGCTATCCCGCCGTCGGCCAACGCCTAAAATGTGGCAAAGTTGCAGATGAATTCTATTCTCTTCCTCAATAGGGGGATGCGGTGACTCTACATTCACCAACCGGGTTTATTCAGAAAGTGTTCGGTCGTTAAAATTTTCCTTCAGTAATGTAGGAAAACGTCACACTCCTGGTTGCTGTTTTTAATTAATTTAACGATCACGTGCAGTTGAACCTGACGCTATTGCCCGAGGAAGAGCGGCAGAATAGATTGTTTCACCTCGACCCACGCGCTGTTTGGAAATTCATTTTCTGCCTTAATTTGTTCAACACGATAACTAGTGCTAGTTGAGTTGGAAGTCGGTTGAAGGCTCACGCGAATATTTTCAGGAACAAAAATTCCACATCGGCCATTTGTCGCAAGGGCTGGCGAAGGAATCTTGTCGTCCGAAGATGCGCACGTCATCTGAGAATTTCACGGTCACGTGCTGTTGAACCTGACACTATTTTCTGATCAGTAGCAGAACCGACGGAATTGTTACACCCATGAAATATTGCTCTAATGATGTAGGTACGGTACATCAAGCGCAATTACATCTAGATGCGATTTTGGCTGCCCAGATACTTCTCAAACGAGACAACTCGCCGAACTTATAAAACTGGTAAACCAGAAAAATTCTCATTGTTCAGTAGCTACTTGAGTATTTGATGGATCGAACAAAAAAGCTGGGCAGGGCAGTCGAGGAAAAAAATTAATTCCGTGACGAGTAGGATGGGTGAAGGCTAAGCAGCGCCAGAATCCCCAATAAACACGATATAGATACAAATATATACATATTATACATACGAGAACTTGCGTTTTAAAGTTCGGCGGCTTGCGGGGGTGGAGAAGGTGTTGAAGAATGGGGTTGTTGGAAGCATGGTAAAACAGAAACAAATAATAGATTAAAAATGCAGTATCTCAAATGTTCGGGAACGTATACTTGAGGAAAAACGATGGTAACCAATGACGATAATTAATATACGGAATTGTATGAAAAAACGACTAAAAACGTGGTAGTGATGAATTATGAGATATTTTTGAAATTGAACTTTAGTCCATATTTGCTGGCTTTAAATTACCGTCCTATCACGTAGACCAACTGCCTAAGTATGGTGGCAGTAGTACATACATCTACCAGGCCTCTCCTCCGTATGGGAGGGTAGCCGACAGCAGGCCACAAACAACACCCTTAGTCACTAGGATGCGAGAGAGGCAGCACTGGCCGCACCAGAACTGCCAGGATCAGCAGCAGCCCAGCACAACCACCTTCCGCAGTCAGGCCCGACAGCCATGGCTGGTTTACCCCGACAGCTTCATTGAGTGCAGCTCTCCCCCCGCACAGGACAGGTCAACCCCATCAGTAGTAGTGGCAGTAGAAGCGAGACTAAAACTTGCTCCATTTTGCCCCCTTTCTTTAAAACTACAAATTAGAAGTGGAGTGTCGGTTTATACAAGCCCTCATCCAGTAGCCCGATGCGAGTAACGGACTAGGTCGTCGCCTAGTAAAATAAACAGGATTATGAATTCATCAGTGTTGGTAAGGTTTGACCATGTCAGAGAAACGTAAAGAACGCGAAACCACAATTTTAAATAGTCAAACAAATCACAATGCTCGAGTTGTTAGTTTCTGTAGTTTCTTGAATATTGAGCATCTGAAACCTACTTTCACGGGGCTGAGGAGAGGTTTTCTGCGTAGTTTCTTATTGGAAAAAAAAAGAAAAGACCGTTAGTTGGTCGATATATTTGTTACTTGAAGTGCTCAACAACATTGACTTGGACAGATTTTAAACTTGCAAATCCTTAATCCTTGAGAATTCTTTGATAATAGTTTATTATCAACGTTCATTTTTATTAAAACGGGAATACCAAATCTATTACGAAGAAACTCAAAGGTGAAAGAAACATGATGCTCGTAATGGAATATTGGTGGCACTAATGGGATCGAAAAAGACAGTTAAGGTGTCGCCCGTCTACGCATATAGAGGGAGAAGTTAATTAACAACAATTGCAGTAATCAAACTGAAAAACAATTTAAAGGATAATGTGACTATTTGGAAAAATGTTAGAAAACAGCGGCCTCGTTTTCACGGCATTACGGCTCCACATTCAGGAACGAGTCAACGCCTGTCGTCCACAATCCGTTCACGCGTCCACATTGAGGGACAAGTTGGTGCGTTGCGGTGGTCGGTAGGGACAGTACTTGGCGGTGTGCGCGTCGGCGCCAGTTGCCCCGCAGAGGGGGCATGTCAAGCTGGACAGGACTGGGCACACCACTTCCCCAGCCTCGTTCTGCAAACACACACCAAAATGTTAAAATTTGGCAAGATCTCATATGTTGGCTTCTGGCAAGATCTCGGCACATTGTAAGGTGAACTCGATGATGTCTAGTGCTGCAGGAAATTTGGTCAACGTCATGTCTTTACATAACCTAGGTGAAAAAATGAATCTTTCAGGATAATGAGCTTTATCGACTCTATCAGACCAAGGGAATAAATAATCCAAATCTTTAAGGTTTCGACAATGATGAACTTTATTATAACGATTCTTGTTAATTTGAACGTGCCACACCGGATGATGTTGGCACTTCGCTTTGCGCAATGGATGTTTGATTACCACTGGTAACCTCTGAGTTTTCGTTTGAGACCCCTTGCTTACTAGCGTTCAGAATGGTCTCTTGTTCTGGAAACTAACTTGTGAACTCAAATCTATCCTCCCAAAGAGCCACGGCATTCGCAGATCCAGCAACGACATCCTCCTGTATATTCACCGCAAACCACTAGTCTTGGAGTGACTTGCTTAGCGAGTTACAAACGTAAGTGCGCTCGACCTCTTCCAACACATGCAGAGGGGCCTTTTGAGGATAGAGGGACCACAAGGTACCGTAATTATTTCTTTTCGCAAAGATTTCACGATCATTTTTGCATCCGCGCATATGGGAGAAAAATTTCCCTATGCACGACTTTTTCCATTGGTCTTGGTCATGGTTATTTCTTTTCGTAAATGATATGAGAACAGACACTTTCTATCCCCTATTATGATGGAAGATTAGTTTCAGCGTTTTTTTTTAATATTCTACATTTTCATTTCTACGTATATTTTTGAAAAGTAATCTGTACAATGGTAGTCTTACAGCATGAAGAATTAGACTGTGGTATGTGTTCAAGTCTGTTCTTCATTCATTATGCGGAGGTTGGAAACTAATATTGACCTTACTTCAGAAACGCTACACTTCAACAAGGCGTCTTCGTCCAAAGAAATTACTCGGTTACAGTAAAAAAAAGTCCGGTATTTCAGAGCGAAATTTACAAGCACAATGCTGAACATGTGAGGATGTCGTTATAAGTTTGAAAAAAACTCCGCGGATAACTCCGCGAATTGAGATTTAACTGCGTTTTGTTCCATTTATGGGAGCTAGCACTCCCAGGGGGAGAATGGGAGGTCCCGAGCTGAGACTTAGGTTGGCCTTTTTGTTGAAATATAAATTTTTTTTATGTGAAGGACCACCTTTTTTGGATTAAGTGCTGTCCTGTTTTTCAGCACCTCTGACTTTCTTCTTCAACTTTTATCTTGTTTTATGAACTTTTTCTCAACTTAAGTGTTTCAGCGCACCTTGTGCATCGATTCCGCATTCCCTCAACTCCACACTTAATGGTGCCTTCCTCCTTCCTCTTTTTGGAATGCCTTTGTTGTGTTTAAGGACGCTTAAACTAACATCTAATCTAATCTGCTAATGACTCGCGGAACCCGTATAGGTCAAAATATATTTCTCCATCATAGACACAGGTCTCGAGAACACACCCACATTTGGTTTTAGTTTCGAATTTTACGGTAATTTATTAGTACTAACACTACCGCAGTGTCACGCATTTAAAGTACGTAATCACTCGTTAATAAGAACAAGCTGTAGATCCAAAATTTGAAATCCCCTACGTAACAAATGAAATGGTGTAAGATGTCATGAATTTACATTTGACTTTTTTTTTTATCTCGCTGAAAAATGTATTTAAATTTAGCTATCCCACATCTTTGTTTCAATTCTGTGAACTAATTCAGACTTAAGCTTAAAGAAACATTCCACCTTGGTTTAATTCAATTTTACGATCTCACGGGTGGGATTTTCACCCGCTCATCATTTTGTCGTATAATATTAACATATTCTGTGCAATATTGGCTTAACAACCGAGGCTTAGATTAAGTCAGCAATTCGGTATGTCAAAGGGTGAATTGAAGTAACCGTCGATGATAAAAAGAACTGCTTTAACTTCGCAATACTGTCGTAGGAGAGGTGTCAGTTGGGTAAAATTGTAAAGGTGCGGGAAATAAAAGCTATCATAGTGTTTTCCTTGTTTTAATTAACTCCTGCCACGCCTATTATACGTATAGTACTGTTTGTCTATCAATAAAAGACCTTTACAAGAAAATTTAAAACTTAAATGTAACGCATTCCATGCATTAACAAACATGGAAATGAACGATTTTTCTTTCCCTCTTATGTCGTTGGGCATTTGCTGTTGGCATGTAGGTGTATACTGGAGTTTGGAGGCTTATGATGCTCGAAAGGATGAAGTTGTTAGCTGTTACATTAATGGCAACGTCGAGGAAATTGAGCTTGCTGTCATTGTCAATTTCATGGGCGAACTCCAGTACTCTACATTCAAAAATGGTTTCAAATTTAATGAGAGACTCAAAAATGGTTTCAAATTTAATGAGATGCTCAAATGGTTTCATATTTTATGAGTGACTCGAAAATGGTTTCCAGTTTAACGAGAGACTCGGAAATGGTTTCCAGTTTAACGAGAGACTCGAAAATGGTTTCCAGTTTAACGAGAGACTCGAAAATGGTTTCCAGTTTAACGAGAGACTCGAAAATGGTTTCCAGTTTAACGAGAGACTCGAAGATGGTTTCCAGTTTAACGAGAGACTCGAAGATGGTTTCCAGTTTAACGAGAGACTCGAAAATGGTTTCCAGTTTAACGAGAGACTTGAAAATGGTTTCCAGTTTAACGAGAGACTTAAAAATGGTTTCCAGTTTAACGAGAGACTTAAAAAGGGTTTCCAGTTTAACGAGAGACTTAAAAAGGGTTTCCAGTTTAACGAGAGACTTAAAAAGGGTTTCCAGTTTAACGAGAGACTTAAAAATGGTTTCAAGTTTAACGAGAGACTTAAAAATGGTTTCAAGTTTAACGAGAGACTTAAAAATGGTTTCAAGTTTGGTGAGGGGATTATAGAACAATCATTCACGAAACGAGAGTGGATTTTGAGTTGAGGATTCTCATCCAGAATTTTTCCTCGAGTGTTAGCATAAAATTGGCGAGGCATATTCCTAATTAAAATGGTTTCTAGGTTCACGCCGCCATTTTAATGGGTCCATCGATTTGGATAAAAGGACATTCAACTGTGCAGGCTGCTAATGATCTCTTTAATAAGTTGCTGCTTAAAGGAGGTGCTGGGATGGATTTTTGCAAGCTAGGTCACAAATAATATCGCGAGTGGGAATGATCGGAACATTGGTAACCGATAAAAAATATAAAAATTGGGAAAATTTGAAGCCCCGAGTTGAGAATCAAAAGTTCTTCTTTTTGTTGAAAGAGAACAGACGTTTTGTTTTGTCGAGGACCATACAATCTTTTTCTTGGCATACTGCTGTCTTGCTTTTCAAAATAAAAAAAATTAGTTGAGGGCCTTTTAATTTTCAATTCATAAAAATGTTTTCAACTCGTGAGGTAGGTTCCGCAATTTCAAATTAACGGCATTTTATGACATTGTAGTAGACAGGTGGAATTCACAATCATTGTGAAACTGAAGTTTTATTAAGAAAGGAGGTGGACTTGGTTTTTTTATATCTGTGTTAGGCAATAAAATCATAGGATTGCTTACTATAATTTGTCATGATTTTATTGACAGTAGAGGAAAGTTTCAAACTTTAGTTAACGGCTTTCTGCGGTATTCTACAAGGTAAATTTCTAATTTTAAATCCATTCCAATTTATGTGAAATAAAAATCTGTTTGATTTTTTAAAATTCTGTGAAATTTAAAGCTAAAACCAACTGTGTGTATTGACGTGCTACACAACTTCTAGGAGAATAAATTTTGACTTGTGCTGATTCAGTTAGTCGAAACTGTGATAGTTAAAATTAAAAAGTATATTCCGTAGACTTTTTCCTAAATTTTTGCTGTCGTAATTTTTTAGCCTTTGTGCGCATGATAATAAAATTTAAATGAAACTTGGAGTTCCTATTTCATTTTGTGTGATTTTCCTAGAGGGAAATACTCAATTTTGTATTCCCCTGTCGACCCTGATCCTAGTCTACTGCTCAAACTACCCTGATCCTAGTCTACTGCTCAAACTACCCTGATCCTAGTCTACTGCTCAAACTACCC
>JACJUY010000673.1:85330-95782 GCA_014220935.1 Platorchestia sp. MABIK
CGAAAACGTTAAAACGTTGTGTCGAGGTGAGCATTCTCTGTAACTTTTGTCTTTCTTGTCATAAGTTTATTATTTGCAGCGTGTACTGGTCCTTTCAGGGTGTCAGCTAAAGACTATGTTTTCCGTGTCAGTTAGTTCTGGAAGTTTCTCGCCTCAAAAGCGGGTAGGCGAGACAAAATAAAGTGATCTGATGAGGAATTTTCATTTAAGTATATTTCAAATGAATACTTAGTTAGATCTAAAAATCTAATGTATCACAATTTCTTCTTGGAAAAAGAAGTTCGTAATTGAAAATTTTTTCTAAATCTACTCACACATAGTATAATTTACGCATATTTTCTAAGTTTGCTGATTTTGGCCTGTTTTACTTTGTTTAGTTTTTAATGTTTAGTTTTTGCGTTTAGTTTTTGTTTAGTTTGTTTAATGTCTAGTTTTTTAGAGCGAAACTCTTTGCAGGAATATAGCAACTTCAGTTGCAACTTTGCTGCCGGACAAAAATAAATCGTGTAGAAATAAGCTCCTGATGAAATAAGGTAACTTATTAAAATGTAGGGTAAGAAAACTTGCATGAATATACTTCTGCCAACGGGCCAAAAGAGGGTAAAGAGCTGTGTCATATTTTTGTGTTAGTTGTGACTGCGTGATTATTAACAAATCTTAGTCGATAAGCCGTGTCTTTCTGTGTGAATTACAATGAAAAAAAACTTACACCGAACGAAAACTAAAATAAAGAGTTATAATCTACCAAACATATCAATGAATGACTTTGAGAAGCCTAGTTAAGGCTTGAGAGATGAGTGCTTGCATCATCCAGAGACCAGAATCATTCTTGGGGCTGTGCTTGGCCTTTAATTTGTACACTTTAAAAACATTTCATGTATAACGTAATTAATCATCCTAAATTACAGGAATCGGTAATTAGTAGATTTGATTTTTGTTGGATACCTAAATGTGTAACATTTTTCCAAACACAAGTTGTTGAATTGAGGTTTACACTTGTGAAATTGTTGACATGCAGTACTTATATATCCTGTTCGGGTAAAGCAATTTTTTTCATGTGAAATATTGTGCAAAATATTATTTTGTAGCATTGCTTTCTAGATATTACCATGCCCTGAACTAGAATCAAGTTATAAATTTTAAAGCCTTCAATGTGTATTTAGAATTTGGGGGTGTTTGAAACTTACTTTCTTTTGCATTATATGATAAAGCTTGTTATTTTAAAGGTATAGATATTTTGAAATAAAATGAAAATGACACTGCAAATAATGTGCAATAAACAAATTCTGAAATTTAAAGACATAAATTCTAAGTCTTTTTAAATTTATAGTTTAATTAGAATAGAAATGCACTGTGCACTTCTACCTTTCAAATATTAATAAATTTTTACTTATCATTGAAGAAAAGAATAAAAACTTATGTTAATGCACAATTGTAGAATATTCATGACGACATTAAATATTAATTGAAATAATGGTTCTGTTCAACAGCTACTAGTATTTAGTTTGAGCAAGGGCTTCATTGCCTATTTGTGCTGATATATGGCTTTTAATGAGCATAGTAAATTAAAGTAATGTAAGTCTTATAGTTGATATTTTAAAAATCTGCTTAAAGCTTGAATGCATAGCTATATCATAATAAATATGGCCCTACTCACAAGGCTTACAAATTAGTGGGAATTGTTACGATAGAAAAGTTACCTTCCTTCTTCTGGCTAAGCTAGTTGAAAATTTTAACTCATGTGCCAGCTGTTCAGATATTATTACCCACCGTTTTGTAATAAAACTGCTCAATTATTCTGGTACTTTATATGTATATGCTTCTCTTTAAAATCTACATCTATGTTTTCAGATATTTTAAAAAGAAAATCTCAATATGCAATAACATCTAAAAAATCAAATTGCTATCTTGCAATGCAATTCTTCTAGATCAATATTTTAAATGCAGCACTGCTAGTTGAAAATGATGTTCAAAATGTCTGTGGTCCAAGTTTTGTCATAATCTAGCTTTGAGAATAGTCAAATGTGTGGGTGTGTGCAGGTGTGATGATTTTTGGATATCATGAGAGTAATATTTACATGGTATTTCCAGAGTATAAATCTTGTCAGTGTATCTAAATTGCTTTCATTTTTTTTCAGAATTGCTTGTTATCAAGCATATCATTCAAAATGTCTTCCGCTCTTTTTGGCAGTGCTGCTCGTGCGTCGAGCAAGAATTTGGTGGAGTTTAAAGTAAGTTTTGTTGGCTATGAATTATTGGTGTTTTTAATGCATAGTAAAAGTACAACTTTGTTCAATATTTGCACAAATTATGTTCTAACATTATATAGGCTGTATCTTTCAAAAGGATACAACTATTATATATGTAGAAATTAGAACTTCCAGAGGAGAATTTGTGAAGTCTTAGGCTGAAGATTAGGTAGCCTTTTTGAAATAGAAAAGGTTTTCTGATTTATTATGAATCATATTTTTCCAGTACACTTATCTTTTTTTTTTTTATGCTGATCATTCTTCAAATTTTATCATGTTATATCAACTTCATCCAATCTTATAGTTTCTGCCCAATGGGTTTGAGGCCACATCTTTTGTGTAGTTTTGCTTTTTATTTAATTTCATACTTGTTATACCTTGTTGTGGTCTTAGAAGCTTAAAGCTGAATTACTTAATTTGATGGAGCTTGTAATATAATCTAGATGACTCTTTCTGCTTTCATTTTGTTGATCCACTGTACTGTAAGGAACTTCCTAACCATGGATGATGTATAATGAGCTAATAGCATTATTGAATCTTCAATATCAAAAGCCAAGATTTGTAGTTTGTAGATCAGCTATGTGTACTTATAAAATTTCCTCTGTGATAAATACTTACTAGATGTTGGCAATATTAAAGATAAACTGTAATTAAGCCTTTCATATCAAAATTTTGTTAAATCCATACTCTATTTCAATTTTTTTAATGTAATATCTGCTTGCAACTATTGTTAAAAAAATTGTGTAATTTGAAACATTGATGCCTTTCCTCAGCATATTACCCATTTTTTTATGTCTATCATTTTGACCTGATTGGAATTGGCATTAGGTACTAACTATTGCTCAAAGGAGAGCATTTCTATTGTTCCTCAATAGGCTTGAAAGTGTCATTGTGTTTTTCATCTTTTTTGATTCTCACCTTTGGTTGTTTTCTTTTTCAGGCAGGTAAAATGCACCTGAAAAATAAAATAGTTCACCCGGACAAGAGGAAGGGAACTCTTTTCATTTACCAATCTGATGATTCTCTCATGCATTTCTGCTGGAAGGATCGAACAACTGGATCTGTGGAAGAGGCAAGTCAATGACATTGTTTCTGGACACTAGGCTAGTATTTTAATATAGTATAATTTTTTGGGTGTGTGCAGTGATGTTGAAGTTCTAAACTTTGGGCTGAAAACTACTATTATAATTAAAATAATCTTATTTTTAAACTAGAATTAAGTAGTTTATAGTGGGTAAATAGAATTTTCCATTCTTTCTTGCTACTGTATCATGAGGTATCTAAAATTTCTATTTGAATGGTGCCAATTTCATAGGTCTGAAGTTAATAGTTACATGGAATGCCATCTACCATGTCTCTGCTAGTAATTAATTTTTTGTTGTGCAGGACCTCATCATTTTCCCTGATGATGTGGAATACAGACGTGTTGATGCCTGCACCACAGGTCGTGTTTATGTACTGAAGTTTCGATCCACCAGCCGACGCATCTTTTTCTGGATGCAGGTAAGTCTTGTTCAGAGAGCGTGTTTTTCTTCTGGCAAGAACATCTTGAGAGTTTTAATAGGTTCAAATCCAGCAAGGGGGTAAGTATGTTCATAGTAAGAGGACCATTTGGGTGAAAGTAAGTCTATCATTTTTTGATGGATTTCTCTGTAATTTTCAATATACGCTTAAAATTTTGCAACAGTATAAGGTAACATATTATGGTTCAATTGTAATCTTTATACTTTTTAGAGAAGGTAAAAATGAATTAAAGCAGTAAAGTAGGTTTTTAAATAAAACTTTTTCTAAAACCAAACTGACCTAGCTCACCGCACAACCCTAGTCAATGCATTAAAAACTATTTAGTGAGAAATAATGCTTCACCTATTCTTGTTCAAAAAGGGTTTAAAATGCTACAAATGATTAAATTGGATTATATGTGCTGCCCTTTTTCTTACAAATATTAAAAATTGAATAGTGAGAATTTAGGTACATGTCATTGACTAGTAAATTGGAACAGAGCTGATACGCATTTTCTATTTTCATCCAACAAATGTTGAAAACTAATAATTTATCTACTGAGTGATAAGTAATGACTATTTTTATTCAACATATATTGAAAACTATACTAAGTAGTACACTAGAAACAAATCTACAGCACAAATCTTATTCGTGTGTAAACAATTGTGCAGGAAGCCAAGACCGACAAGGATGATGAGTACTGCAGAAAAGTGAACGAGCTCCTCAACAACCCCCCAGCTCTTGGTTCACATTCTACTCCCTCTCGTTCAGGAGGTGAGAGTGTTGTCTTTTTATGATGGGGAAAAAATTCTTGTAACTCAAAAAGCCAAACCTGGGCCAGCCACAGTAAAGCCAAGTGTTTAAATAAGCTCAGTTGTTCTGGACAGCATTATGGAACTTTGTTTCCTGTGTTTAGGCGGAGATTGTCCTGCTGTGTTTTCTTCGTTTTGTCTGTAATCTGAAGTGAGCTAGGTTTTCCAGGCTCCCCTATGTGGCAGGGTAGCCTGATTGGCTGCTGCAGATCATGTGACCTCATTCATAATCTGTGCTACGTATGACAAATTAATGGTAATCTGTTGTGGGTTTTGATTTTGTCTCAGCTAGTTCTTATACTGTATTTAGTTTTTCTACGAAGGTCAGTATGCTAGTTATAACACATTGTTGAGCATTTCTTGTAGCATTATGCTATTAGTTACAGTTTTGTAAAAAGTGCCTCTTAGTTCTCATCTTTGCTGTTGAGTTTACCTTCATTTTTATGAGTTGACTCTTGCTTTACTTCAACTCGGATATTTTAAAATTCTTTTCTCTTGTCATGTATCAAGTTGATTATTATTGGGCTGAGGGCTGCCTTCAAACTTGTATACTTCAATTTTGGAAGTTTGAAGTATATTTTAGGGATCAACGCTTTACTTTTTTGTGTTTAGCGGTTTAATTTGTCCTTTGAATTTATTGTTCTTTGAGTAATCAAAAGAAGAATTTTGGCTTAGCGGTTGTTAAGACAACTTCCTAAATCCTCATTAGCAGTTTAATTCTCCAACAAGATTGTCAAACCACAGGTTCGTGATTCCATAATATTGTCTTAATTTATTCTTTCTGGAAAAGGTTTTGTATTTAGAAAATTTATGATTGCATTAAATTCTTGCCTATCACAGCTCTAGATGCTATTATTTAGTATGAAGCTTGGTTTTTGCTCAGAAAGCGGCATGAAAAAATACTCATGTATTACCATCTACAGTATATTTCAAACTATTACTGCCACCAGTGGGATGAAGAGACACAAATATGATCACCTACAGTATATTTCAAACTTATTACTACCGTAGGGTAAAAAAACACAGGCATTGTATAACCTACAGTATATTTAAAAATATTACTGCCGCCAGTGGAGTAAATAGACAGAAATATGATCCCCTACAATATATTTCAAACTTTTATTAAACCTGTGGGGGTGAAAAGACAAATATGATCACCTACAGTATATTTCAAACTGTTATTACCACCTGTGGGGTACAAAGACAGAAATATTACCACCTACAGTATATTTCAAACTGTTATTACCACCTGTGGGGTAAAAAGACAGAAATATTACCACCTACAGTATATTTCAAACTGTTATTACCACCTGTGGAGTAAAAAGATACAAATATTACCACCTACAATATATTTCAAACTGTTATTACCACCTGTGGGGTTAAAAGACAGAAATATGATTGCCTACAGTATATATCAAACTGTTTTTACCACCTGTGGGGTAAAAAGACAGAAATATGATCACCTACAGTATGTTTCAAACTGTCATTACCACCAGTGGGGTAATAAGACACAAATATGATCACCTACAGTATATTTCAAACTGTTATTACCACCTGTGGGGTAAAAAGACAGAAATATCATTACCATCAGGTAGCGGAGTGGGCAGTGGTGGCAGCAGCAGCAGTGGAGGCACAGGGTCTGGCTCTGCGAACAATGTTCTCAACAATTTGCGCGACTCAGACCTCGCCAATATTATTGGTAACATATCGCAGCAGCAGCTCATGCAGATCCTGGGCAGTGGTGTGCCCAACCTCAGCTCCCTCGTCGGGCCAAAGTGAGTGTTCCAACCTTGTGCCCAGCCTCAGGGTGACTTTGGGCCACCAACCTAAATGTTTTCGGTGTAACTTTGTGTCTTGCCTCAGCTCCCTTGTGGGTCCAAAGTGAGTGTCCCAACCTTGTGTCCAGCCTCGGCAGGAAATTAATATTTTACTATCTCGCGTACCTATTGGACTTACATCATTGGTCTTCAATTCACGAGCGGGAAGAACAGGTTTTCAACGGAGGTCGATGGATGATCATACTCTGTGGTTCTTTATTAATCTCTGAAGTCCTTGGTGAATGTTTCCTTATGACTAAAGTAAATGTCCTCAGGGTAACCTTGTTTCCAACCTCAGCTCCCTCGTGGGGTCAAAAAGGATTGAGGGAAGAAATGAGAATACATGAAAAAATACACATATAGAACAGGATGCACCAATAACTCTGATGAATGCAAGAATATCAATGAACGATGAACCGTTTACCTATTCTTTTGTAATTAGATTTGCATATACTATCTTATTAACACCAAACGTACTGGAATCATGGAGTAGCAGGAGCGCAACAACAACTGATAATTTGCAAGAAAGGAATTTGCATAAAAGATACCAATGTGCACGTGTTAATACTACTCAAATTACTAATGAACAAGATAGTGTTACAAAAACGTACCTACGACTGTCTACCAATTTGAAGATAGCTTGAGTAAGCAAAATTGCAGTACAGTTGGTGATCATAATTGCTTTACTTAATAAGGCACCTACGTCCCGACGTGAAAGTAATTTGAATGAATAAATACATTTATGTAATGATAAGCCAGTACACTATAATTTCTAATTAATGAATATATTGAAAATAAATATCGAGGCACCGTAATTAATAATAAATAAATCCAGTAAAATGATGTACGGGTGCACTAAAATTTCCAGTAAATGAATAAATAAATAGATTGTAATGATATACTGGTAAAGGATTATTTTTCCATGGTAATTTTTAATTATTTAATATATTGTAATAAAATACCGGTGCACTATTATTTTATTCATTATAATTTCCAATTAATAAATAGATTTTAATCAGATGCCAGGATACTATTATTACTAATGAGTTAGTACAATATAATGATATACCGGTACGCTATAGTTTCTACTGAATAAATGCAAAATAAGGATATACCGGTATACTATTAATACTAATGAATAAATAAAATTTAAGGACATAGAGGTAATTATTACAAATGAATCAATGCTATGTAATGATATACCGGTACGCTATAGATTCTCACGACTACAATTGCCCTGACAGTTCGGGAAGTCGGAGCAGCAACACGGCGTCAGTGACGCCCACGACCGCCTCCACCCCCACCACCGCCAGCACTCCCCCTCCCACCACCACCGCCGCCTCTGCTCCCACTCCTGCCGGTTGGTGTCTGGTGTGCTTCATGTTTTGGTGTGGTGTGATGTCGTGTGGGTATAGCCTTTGTTGTGTCTTCATGTTTGGTCGTGTGGGTATAGCCTTTATTGTCTCCTCATGTTTTGGTGTGATGTGTGGGTATAGCCCTCTTGTGTTCACTTTTCACATTTGAATGTAGTGTGATGTGTGATTATAGCTCTACTAGGAGAAAAATGTGAGGTCCTGAGTTGGAAGTTGCGTTATTTTTCTTTTTACTGAAATTAAAGAGGCTTTTTGTTTTGTCATGGGCCTTTATTTTTCTGCTCATTTACTTACTTTAACTTTTGCCACTTGGCAAATTCACTTCAATCTTGCTGTTTCTGTACTTCTCAAGGACATAGGAGAGACAATAGGTTTTAGTAGGTTGGTTGGGTTCGTCTATCCTGAGCTATGGAGACTGGCACTTCCGGGGGGGGGGATACTGTTAGATCACCTCAGGATTGTGATCTATCGTGCCTACTTTGCTACTTTCAGTATTCCTGCTTTCTTTGTCGGTTTTTTCTCTTCCTTTCTAATTTACTGTCTCCATACACTAGGTCTCCTGTGTGGGAACACACTTCAAATATGATTGATTCCCCGTTTTCTACAGTCCCTACTAAATGGCCTCTTCTCCCTGTTCCCCTGAGACTGCATCTTTTGTGGCTAGGGAGACTTAGAATAATATAATTATAATAATATTATGAACAATGTTAGCGCGTTTCATAGTTTTAGGCAGTAAAGGCTTCAGAGCAGAGCAAAGTCGGCAAATGTTGATGTCATTTTTGGCTACCCTGAATTTGAATTAAAGTGTGTGCTAACATTTTCCCATCAGGTGCCTTAGGGTTCTCATTGTGGTTTTCATGCAGTAATTTTCATTATAAGCCTATTGAAACCATCATTTTGCAGAGATCATTTTACCGGAGCATAATTCTTTAGCAAATCCCGTGTAATTATCATTTTCAAATTGATCAATTCCAATTTGAATTACTTTGGATACAATCATCGATGTGCACACCATCATGTCAGTGCCGTCGATTTACCTAACCAGAATCCTTCAGCAATTGTCATGCAGTCCTTATTACATTGTCAAATTTCACATAATTTCTTTGGAATTTTCCTGGTTTTTAAGTTCCTCATAATCTCGCGATTCAAGCAAACGACTGATCCGTTCAGATGTATACAATTTCTTTTGGTACAAACATCAGTGAGGAAACCATGACTTCTAAACGCGCTCATCTTTCCATGCCAGAAACAGGATCTGAATCCAGCCCATCAGCAACAACGGCGTCGAGCAGCTCCAAACCTGGGCCCATTCAACTGGCCGACCTACAGAACATCTTGTCTGGCATGATGACCGACAAGAGTGGTGGTGAGAGGATGCTCGTGTGGCTGGAAGGTTGAAATTGGTGAGAGGCTGCCCATGTGGAAGAAACATTAAAAATGGTAGTGAGAGGCTGAAAGATTAAAAGTAATGGTGAGAAACTGCCCGTGTGGGTAAAAGATGCTCTAAGCTGTTGATCTTTCTCTAGCATTGTCAGAGTAGTCTATTTTTAGCTCAAATTTTCTAAATGAGCTTTTCCCGCTGAAATTCGGCGATTTAAATCACTCTGTGTGTAGCGACTTTACGGAGTGGTCTGGTGCTTAGTGACTCTCAGGACTAAATTTGGTTTGAGATTAGGCTGAATTTAAAAATTTTGGTCTTTAAAATGCCAGTCTGGTGTTTCTTGACCAGTCTTCGTTTGTTGTAAGTAGTTGCATCAGATCAATATATGCATTAAAATATTGGTTTGTTTGTCGCTTTTATCCAATTTTGATAATTTGCAGTGCACCATCAACTGTCTTGTTTTTGAGGTAAATGTGGAATTCGAGTTGGCAATACTGGCTGGCAGAGCACACTGAAGGATATCGGTGATATCCTCCAGCACCATGTGCTCACAGATAACACCCAACTCTTTCATGTTTGGGTATCTTCTATAAAATTATTCACCAGCTCATGCAAAGTCTCTTTGAAATAATGACAGATTTCCACAAATTACTCGATGCATACAAAAACTCATTCATGCGTGGGTAACTTTATTGTAGTTGTACCGCAGCTCAAACAGAGTCTTAAAATAACGGATTTCCACAAATAATATGATGCATATAACAACACTTTTACATTTTGGTGACTGCTATGATGTTATACATCTGCTCACGCAGTCACTCAAAATAATGAACGGATTTCTAAATGCATTTAGCAACTTTCACATTTCTGTGACTCCCGTTAAATAAGTGACGGCACGACGCATTTAGGAACTTGTTCACATTTTGGTGACTGCCATAAAATGAGTGAAAACACCATGCATTTAGCAACTCGATTCACACTGCGACTCCCAGAAAATAAGTGAAGACATTTAGCAACTCATTCACATTTCGGGGACTGCCATAAAATGCATTTAGCTTCTAATTCATACTATGACACCCCTAAAATAATTGACGACCCGACGCACGTGAGCAGGATCAGCATCGTCAGGAGGAGGCGTGGACCTGTCACCAGCGCTGACGGCGGAGACGCTACAGCCCATCCTGAGCAACCCTGAGTTCGTGGAGCAGCTGCGCCCCCTCCTGCCCCCCACCTCCGACCCCCTCCCCCCCGCCGAGCAGCTCAGGGGCACCGTCACCTCGCCTCAGTTTAAACAGGTCAGTTTTGGTATCGCTAAAC
>JACJUY010000673.1:110156-133136 GCA_014220935.1 Platorchestia sp. MABIK
AATTACTCCTGCAACGAATAAAGGCGCTTCAAATTTATGTACTCTATCAGGATTATTTGGAAGTATCGTCTCACTTCCTGTCAATTTTATCATAAATTGTCTGAGTTAGGTTTTATTAATGATTAAAAATGCTAAAATTCTCCACTGAGGCATTCTAATCAGTGTTTATTATTAAAATATTGAGGGATGTTGTAATTAAGCCTTGTTACTCAAATTAAGCCATTTTAATTATTTCATGACTGAACCCTAATCATACGCGACATTTAACTGATAGCATAGTTGATGATTTTTTCATATTGAACTATCAAAAAGGGAAATTATCAGTTACTGTGTTTGCAAAATATGTGCAAACACGTTATTTTCCTTATTGTTTTTCTTAATTTTGTTTGAATTCTATTAATATCCGGCTGGTGGTGACGGAGAAAACGATTGATCGACCAAGCAAAAATATTCAACAGAGTAAAAATAGGTACTGGAACTCTCGCTGTGACCCCATTCAAGGATGAAGAGAAACAATATAGGTAATTAGCTTATTTTATTTCCCTGGTCTCCTCTAAACAACATCGGCATCTACGGATGCTTTATTTCCAATTGAAGCATGATACATATCACCTTTTACATTGGTTTTTCAAATGCCTTAGAACTAACACCAGGACGCCATGACGCTTCCCCCGGTCAAAGACCGGTACCCATTTCAGACACCTGGGTAGAGAGGGGTATTGTGCTTAGAATTTTTCTCCTATACCCAACAGAGAAAATCGCCACCTGCGCCGAGACTCGAACCCGGGTCTCCCCGCACGGAGTCAGGTCCTATACACACACGGCTATGGCGAGCCGTGTCACAATCAAATAGTCTATAGTGCCCAGAAATGAAGCTTAATATTTTTCTAAACATCATTACCTACAAGACACTAAAATTCCTCTTGCCCATCTTGCAACATTTTACCCCCACGTCGGGGATGCCTCACATTTGGCCATGTCCCACACACGGTTAAACCCTACATCACAACCCCTCCTCAGTCACACAATCTTGAGACCTGGCGACCAAATGAAAGAAAGCTGCTGTGATCTCGAGGAGTCAATCCAAAAAGACTCAATCAGAAAATTGAGCGGTGTATGGCATTAAGCCTTTAAATAAGCTGAAGTTAGGCACAAATTGGGTCCAGAGATATTCTTACGTAAATTTCCAAACAGACTCCCAGGCAAAAGTAAGCTCTGATTTTTTTCGTGTAAAATTTTGCAACAATGAAACGACTAACAAAGCAAATCCATGAAGGCAACCAGTTTTCAGGTATCTTCACATTACTAAATGTGCAATATTCATGACTAAATATTATTTGAGAGCTGTATTATTTCAAGTAAATTTGACATATTACAGCACAAAAAGGATGATGAGCTGTATTTAGTGATTAGTAAATTTCTCGTGAGTTTCCGCCGAGTATGACAAATCAGATTTACTCACTCCTCATTAAAGTTAAGATTAAAACTCTATCTCCAATACTTTATTAACGAAACTTATAAAAGTTGTTTAATTCTAGTCATGCCTGTTACATATTATCTTGCATATTTGTTTTTCGAATGCCTTGTAACAACAAACATCCGGATGCAATGACTATTATGCTCAATACACGTGGTACTCATTTCTAACACCTGGGTGGAGTGGGGAATTGTGGCTAAGTTCTCTCTTTTCCTAACAGGGAGAATCATCGCCTTGGGATTGCCGATATTCTAACTGAACACCCTTCCTTTCACGGTAAGGTGCTCGACCGATAGGCACGGTGACCACTTAGCCATGATTGACTCGGGATACAAGTAAGCAACTCATGAAATCCATAAATTCAGTAAACTGGTAAAGTTCAGTATCCTAGTCACTGCGGCAATGTCACACAAGATGGCGATCGATCAAGCCTAAAAAATTGAGCATGACACCAAGGAGGACACTAATAAACTGCAGAGTACGGTATATAACAACTATAATTTTTACGATGATTTACATGCATTTTCAAACTTACGACTTAACAAAGAGAATACATTTGCACGCTTTTGTCTTGATCGTTAGTTCAATAACTGACATTTATTCACTCAGGGCCTTTACGTTGAGACATTTCAAAACCCAATGATGTTTCTAGTATCATCTTTATTTGAAATAAACTGTTTTCCTTTCTTATTCCGTTCTTTAATAAAAATGAACTGTTTTGTTTTTGCCAGAATTATTTTTGTGGCTATAACACAAATTTGTTGAGCTATTTAAAACATAATTTTTCAGTTAGTTATTTGGCACTATCTTGTAATGCATGCATGAAAAGATGGTTCTGAATTTCTGCAAGGTAAACCTGTTAGTTTTGGAAAACGAACTATTTACTCTCACCCACAACACTTTCGACATTATTCCCTCGGATCGCGAAAGCTAAATCTCACATATCAATGTAAGTGGCAACTTCTCATGAGCGTTTTACACCAATGTGTTTTAGTGTCTTAATAATTTTGAACATTACATCTTTCTGCAAGCATTATTAAACTTGAAATCATTTAACCATTGGATTGCATTTTTATGTTTTTCTCTCAATCTTTAGTATAAACTTTGTCATGGGCTGTAATGACACCCATGTACGTTTTCCAAATAAGGAACTTGATGTGAAGATATTTAAAAAAGCATTGTTTCAAATTTTACAAATGAACTTTATTGGGAATAAGCTGTTTTTCTTTTTGCGTCACAGAGTTTCCTGAGTCAAAAAGCCGTGAAGTTCTTTTCATTTTTTTTAACTGAAGGCATCATCATTAATTTTTAGTCACAATTGCAAAATTTTATTATCGCTTCATCATCAAATGCGGTAGCGTTATTTTCTAACTTAGAGCAACAATTCATTCCCGAAAAATGTTTGCTAATCAAGAGAAGAAAGCCCGTGAGCTGATACAAAGTGTGCGTATCTGTGCTATGGACCTTATCTGCACACAGATTTAGACGAACGGATTGATGGACGGATGCTGATTTTATTAACACTCTGACCGCAACGTACGCCACCGGGATTTTGGTAATGATGTCGACCGACAAATAGTCACAAACTCAATTTTTATAAATAATGAATAAAATCTAAGTGAAGGCATGATCCAGTTAATGTGAACTATTTTCAAAATTACTTCCTACAATTGCCTTCAACTCTGAGTGGAATATTCAACTTTAGTTGAACCAACTGCGGTTAAAGTGTTAATTAAAGAATATGTAGAATCCAAATTGTGTACCAAAGAGAGAGACGCAATTTTCAAAATAACGTCACTGCTTGAAAAGCGTAGCGTTCCGGTAATGGCTCCAGACATTGATGTGCCCGAGACAAAAGTACTGTTCGCACGCCTCCAGGGTGTCGTAGTACTTCATGGTTTTGCACTTGCCACGCTGCACCAACTCGCAGTGTTTAGCCTTCACGTAGAACTTGACAAGCAGCTCCGAGTGACCCATGTCTAAAATGTACCCTCGGACTTGAGGGTACGCACTTTCGTAGAACCGACTTGTGGGGTACTGGATGAGGAGGGTCTGTCGTAGAATTGGAAATGATTAGTAAAGGATTTTTGATTGTATCCGTCGATCCTCAAGCTTTACAACATCATCTCAGGAGAACTTTAACGACGATTAATAAATGATTTTTTTTCAATTGCATCAGTCTATCCTCGAACTTTCCGACATAATCTGAGGAGAACTTCAACTTATAGGGGAGAAATTGATGTCAGATATTTCTAGTTTTCATGATAAATCAAGCACTGTTACAGTTGAATATCTGGGAGTAGTTTTACGCTTATGAGTTGGAGTTCACAGAAAATGGCATCTTTCAACCGGAAGGTTGTAGTGAGAAAAAAGTTTGTACCGCGCTACAGCCAAACTGGGATGGTGGATGCGAACTCAGGACCTTCTCATCCAAAGCACAACCTTTGCGTCAGGATTTCAGGACATGAAACCCTACACACAAAAAAGATTGAAAAACGATTATTTCAGGAGTACAAAAGTAACAGTTGGTTTCCACAACCAGGATATTTTCGCCAGAGCAAAGCAGCTCCTCTGATGATAATGGAAAACAGGGAAAACGGGTGTGAGGGGGCATAGGAGAATCCTTTTCACTCATTGAGCCTGTAAGTCTCTCATCTTTAGAACAAGAGGGCAAAAATACTGCAACGGTGACGAAATTATAATGAAGGAGTTATTAATCAAAATGTTTCTTTGTGATGCAACAACACCTACACGACAGTATATATTTCAACGTCGAATTTTTTGCTGGAATTTATTAAGACGCCTAGTTATTTATTCAACAAGACGTTTTTTGTTCAAAAAAAACAACAACTCCTCGATGATGCACGTACTTTACCTTTAATTTCTGCTGATAATTTATTAGAATGTTTGATTATTCATAAAACTGTTTTTTCTTCAAACAATAACAACAACTTAACGACATCAAGACGTTTTCTCTTCCAACAACAACAACAACAACTTCACAGCAGTGTGCTTACTTTCACGTCGATTTTTTTACTGAAGAGGATGTCCTTAATTTTGTCCTCGTCTCGGTCGTGCCCCGTGGCGATGGAGAGGAGGTCCACCTGCGTGAAGTTGCCCGCCAGCAGCAGCGGCGTGAGGGGGGAGCACAGCACCCAGATGGTGCTGCCTCTCTCGTCGTCCTGGCGTTAACCATCAACTTTATCAAAGGATGCTTTATTCCAATCAAGCCTGATACATGTCATCTTGTATATAATGTTTTTTTGAGTGCCTTATACCTAACAACGGGACGAATAAAGGATACTTTAGTCCAATCAACCCTGATACATATCATCTTGTACATTGGTTTTTCGAATGCCCTAATTAAAACTAACAACAGGACGGATTAAGGATTCCTTATTCCAATCAAGCCTGATACATGTCATCTTGTATATTGGTTTTTCAAACGCCTTATAACTAACACCAAGACGGATAAAGGAAGCTTCATTTCAATCAAGCCTGATACATATCATCTTGCATATTGGTTTTTCAAACGCTTTATAACCAACACCAAGATGGATAAAGGATGCTTTATTCCAATCAAGCCTGATACAAATCATCTTCTATATTGGCTTTTCAAAAGTCGTAAAACTAACACAAGGACGCAATGACGGTTACCCCCGTAAAGCCGGTACCCATTTCAGACACCTGGGTAGAGTGGGGAATTGTGCTTGAGTTTTCCCTTTTACCCAACGGGGAAAGTCGCCGCGCAGCTCCGAGATTCGAACCCTCGACACCTTCACGGAAGGGCGCGTTCTTAACCACTCGGCTACGGCGAGCACTAGTGGATTGAGCCCATCTAGTGTTTACTAGTGAACACGGCCCGTCAAAACTGACGGGATTCGATAAGACCTCCGTGTAACGGCGGCCTAAGAAAGGATACTTTATTCCAATCAAGCCTCATACATATCATCTTGTATATTGTTTTTTCAAACCTCATTACTAACACAAGTACGCAATGACGGTTACCACCAGTCAAGCCGGTATGATGTTCGATAAAGCACAGAAATCGTTTAATCAGATCGTGTCACAGATGTGGTCATTAAGCATATCCGTTCTAGTACCGATATGTGTGTAAATACTTAAGAGTGTAACAGAGAGACGGACCAACCGAGAAGCAACTGTGTAATTTTGCTTAGTGGATTGATTAGCAACGAGCAAGTAATATATGAAATTGTGTATACAGTAATTGGGAGATTATAAGGTAGCATTTATGCCTCGGCTGTGGATGCAACATGGGCAAAGAATCATACGGAAATGGAATGATAATCAAAGATCATAAGAAGAGAATCGGTGTTGTGTGAAATGAAAATCCACAGCGTACGGATCGCATCAGTGCTGTACGGAATCAGAATTAACGGTAAGAGAATCAATGCTCTTTGAAGAGACAATACGTGTCATATATAGAAAAAAAAATTGAATAAATAAAGAATCAAGCCAGCTTGACTGTGATGACGCACAGCGTACTTTCGAGGTACACGACCTCATTTCGTGCGAACCTCAACTTATGCAAATAAAAATTAGAAAAAGAAAAAAGAAAAAGAACGCCCAGTTATTTCCAGTTCCTCATAACGTGAATCCAGCATCGTATTCTTTGAGTTACTGGTCATAATTTTAGGTACATAAAAGTGAAGTATAACTCGTGGATGGTTTTCAAATTATTTGAAAATAAGGCCCAATTTCTTTCATCTATTGTGCTTCCTGGCTCCAGTTCTCATCCCAATCGGGGTTTATGGCCCCAGTTCTCACCCCAATCGTGATTTATTGCCCCAGTTCTTACCCCAATCATAGTTTCTGGCCCCAGTTCTCACCCCAATCGTGATTTATTGCCCCAGTTCTTACCCCAATCATGGTATCTGAACTGAGTTTACTCCTGGCCAGCAGGATCTGCTGGAAGTGGCGAGGAAGGTCTTCCTCCAGTGTCCGGAGCCAGTACCTATTCTTTGAGTCGGAAGAAAACAAAGAGAACGATTTAAAATGAATTCTTAGCATTTAAAACTAATTTTTATCGTTTAAAATAAATTCTTAATGTTGGAAATAAATTATCATTATTTAAAACTAATTCTTATCGCGATTTTGTCAAATAAATAGTGTGAGTCATACTCCAAAATGCACTCTTTAAATTTATGATTTACTCAAAATTTCGATAGGGTCAAATTCATGATTTACTTAAAATTGTACAATAATGAAAAAGAGTCCGTCAAAAATTAAAAAAAATTCGCAAGACAAACTAGAAATTCTTTTTATTTTTCGTAGACAAAGACTAATGCATCATCTGTGAAAATAAAATAAAAGAACAGATCGAACTGTGGGCTGTTAGACTTTCGGTGTAAGAAATAAAAACAGGCTTCTAATCGTACTAATATGTATTTAAGAACGTTCTTAGGTCAGTTCAACAGAAAGAAAAGAAAGAAAAATGGAACGTCTTTTCAATGCTTGAATTTTCAGCCTTATACTACGCAGGTATTTCTCCATTAAAATTTACTAGTTTGTTTTCTCTGATATTAATGAAAAGTTTAATATTTTTCATTAAATCCCTTACAATAAACGAAATTTATGTTATATTTCACGCTAAAAATTTCCTTGTTGTTAACGCGTTGACCGCGACGTGAGCCGCCGCTGTCACGGAGGAAATTTACATAATGCTGCTGACCGGGCAGCAGTCACAAACTCAATTTTCATAAATACCTAATCAAGGCTAAATGAAAGTACGGTCTAGTTAATGTTTCCTTCTCTCAAAATTGCATCAAAATTGTTTACAAGATATTTAACTCTCCTGGAAGCATTCGTTTGACAAATCTAACAAACCGATATCTGCCGTCAGTCTATACGCCCCTGAACAAAGTTACATCAAAATAAAAACGATGTTTTTTCAATCAAGCTGATGCACGAAATGTTCAACATTACGTGTTTAAATGCCTCATATTTAACCGAATGCAATGGTAGATACTCTTGCCGAATCGGTAATCATTATTCCATCAAGGTCGAGAGGCTGTGGTAGACATTGGTAGAGAGAAGAATTTTGAAACGACTTCTTTTCCAATAAAAAAACGCACTGACCAGCCTGAAAGAATTGAATCATTTAGAATGACTTATTTTCCATCAAAAGAACACGATGACCACCCTGAAAGGTTTAAATACTTCAAAATGACTTCTTTTCCTAACAGAAAAAAAACAGTGTAACCACCCTGAACGAATTGAATCATTAAAAAGCAATTACATGACATTAAAGATTGAGGATGCATCGGACTTAGGCCGTTTTGCAACATCATTGTGTAGACCTCAACTAGTACGGAGGAAAATCATTCCTAGTGATTTCCAGTTATTCATATCTTGAATCAAGCATGATAGTAGATAAAAAACCAAAATATTCATCCGTTTATATTTAGGTTCACATAAGACGACGGGGTACAACTCTAAGTCCAACTGTACATTACGGCCTAAAAAGTAGTTAATGGCGGTCTAACCAAGCTAAAAAGTAATTGATGGTGGTCTAATTAAGCAAAAAAGTAGTTTATAACTTGTGGTAAATAAATTGTTTAAATTGTTTGAATTGTTTAAATAACGGTCTAACCAAGCAAAAAAGTAGTCGATGACAGTCTAACCAAGCAAAAAAGTGGTTGATGACGGTCTAACCAAGCAAAAAAGTAGCTGATGACGGTCTAACCAAGCAAAAAAGTAGCTGATGACGGTGTAAAAAGCAAAAAAGTAGCTGATGGCGGTCTAACCAAGGAAGGAAAGTCCATGTTGACACAGAGGGGAGATGTCCACGCGTTCCTCTTCATGCTCCTGAGGAGGGCATAGGACCGAGGGTCGGGTTCCACCAGCAGGCCGGTCCAGCTCAGGTTCCTCTCGAGGTATATTGTCTCGCTCATGAACTCCCCGTCCACTGCGCCGATCTCCACGAAAAATCCTGGAGGCTGCGTCAAGCATAAACAAAAACACGTAATGGGAAATCGAAGAGCTAAACTAGGCAGAACACGAGGGGGAAGGCGTTGTGGAAATGAAGAATTCGTGGAGGCTATGCCAAGCATGAGGATAAATGTGTATTGGGAAATCCTAGAGCTAAGCACATACCGAGGTCGAGGAAGAAGACATGTTGGATGTAAGAAAAATCCAGGAGGCTGTGTCAAGCATAAAGAAGAACACGCATTGGGAAATATGAGAGTTAAATTATCGATCACGAGGAGGAAGGCGTGTTGGAGATGAAAAAATCATAAAGGTTATGTCAAACATCAACAAAATATGCGTTGGGGAATATAAGTTAAACTATACATGCCGTGCACAAGAAGAAAAGGGTGTTGGAGTTAAAAAAATTCGTGGAGCTAGAGCAAAAACAAAGAAAATCACGTGTTGGGAGATCATAGAACTAACTATATGTCAAGCTCGAGGAAGAAGGCATGTCGGAATGAAGAAAAATCCTGGAGGCTAGATCAAACACAAAGAAAAACACGTGTTAGGGAATCGATGTGTTAAATTAACTAGGCCGAACACGAGGAGCAAGACGTATTGGAAGTTAAAAAATTTTGGAGGTTTGGTAGAGTATAAAGAAGAACACTTGTTGGGAATTCTGAAAACTGAACAGGAGGAGGAGGGGTTGTTGGAAGGGAGAAAATCTTAAAGGCTATGTCAAACACGAGTAATAAATACGTGTTGAAGGTCAAGAAAAATCGCATGGGGCTACGTCAAGTGCATGGAGAAATACGTGTGGAAAGTAAAAAAATTGTAGAGGACGTATGTCGGGCATGAGGAAGATGAACCGCTTGAACGTCACAAAAACTTGTCATTGCTGCATCATGCATAATTAAGAAGAAATAAGTGTTGACAGTGAAATAAAATCGTGGAGAATAAATGTCAGGAATAAGGGAGAATACGTGTTGAACGTTACGAAAAATCGTAAAGGCAATGTCTTCATGAACATTTGCTCTCACCTGACTCTCCCATACTTCTTTGAGCTGCTCCTGTACCGCATACCTGCGAAATGCCGAGCAAATCTGTCGTCATCGTTCTCATGAATTAGAAGATTTATCAAGAGTTTCTCAAAGCCTTTCCATAGAATTACAATGACACTTGATCATCTTTGTACTAGATTTTAATTACAATGACACTTGATCATCTTTGTACCAGATTTTGTGCAGCGATATACTTGCTTATGGTGAAGAATGTAGGAGCATTATAAATTAAGAGAATTAAGCTTAGATCCGCGGCATCTAGGCTGAGAAGCATCAAGGGTGCAACACTTAAGTTTAATCAGGCGTGAACACTTTCTATATTATCTACCGTTCTAAATCAACATGTCTTGCATTTTGCATCATCAGGTCTCTTGTCCAACTTTATTCGACGAATCAGTAGGAATACCTGCAATGAATTGCTTATGGAAGAAACCTTTCCCATACTTTTAATGATTACGTCTCTTATTCAACAGATCTCATTCAGGTCTCGTATTCAACGGTCTCATACTTTACTCAGCGGGGCTCGTTCACTTTTTTTAGTTAACCAACAATCCCTTGCTGTATTCCACGGATCTTCTTCACGTCTTTTATTCAACTGTCCCATACTTTACTCAACAAACTAAATTTCCGTTTCATATTCAGCAGTCCCATACTTTACTCAACAAACTAAATTTCCGTTTCATATTCAGCAGTCCCATACTTTACTCAACAAACTATATTTCCGTTTCATATTCAGCAGTCCCATACTTTACTCAACAAACTATATTTCCGTTTCATATTCAGCAGTCCCATACTTCACTCAACAAACTATATTTCCGTTTCATATTCAGCAGTCCCATGCCTTACTCAACAAACTATATTTCTGTTTCATATTCAGCAGTCCCATACTTTACTCAATAAACTATATTTCTGTTTCATATTCAGCAGTCCCATACTTTACTCAACAAACTATATTTCTGTTTCATATTCAGCAGTCCCATACTTTACTCAACAAACTATATTTCTGTTTCATATTCAGCAGTCCCATACTTCATCCAACTGATCCTATTCTTGTCTCTCGCTATTGCAGTGATAGCGATCTAAGAATGCGACACTCGCTGCTGCTCGATTTCGACGCAGTCGAACTCGAGCGTCGAACACAAAAGTCAAATCTGAGAAGTGAATTCCTAGTGATCTATTGTTCATCTGTCTTTGTCTTGGTAAACACACAATGTTACCTGTGTGTGTTTACCAACTAATGATCTTTAAGTGATAACATTTTGAAAACCAGTGTTACCCATTTCATGTATTGACTTTATTAGAAGCAAACTGCTTCCTTCCTTCATTTCTTCTACCACGGTCTCATGCTTTATTCAAGGGAGTGATTTCATATCATAACTTTGTTACGAACTAACTGCTTCCTTACTTTATTTCTTCTACCATGGTCTCATACTTTATTGAAGGGATCAATGAGAAACCACCGGCGGAAAATAACTCACCAGTCCACCAACTTCCTCCAGACGGGGGTGTAGATGCTGAAGCCCTCGGTGTTGTAGTCGTGTGGGGGCGGCTCCAGGTACTCCTCCTGGAGTAGATGCTGGAATTCAGAAGACATGGCTCTGACTGGCCCCGCCATGTACTTCTTGAGGCAGTCGTGTTGGTCTGTGCAAGGTGAAGCTTGGTCTTTACTAACCTGACTTTTTTCTTTGTTTGTCTATCAACAGTTTGTCTATCAATTAAGGACTTTTATTTTAAGAATTTTTAAAATCCAATGTGATGTAATACATCTCATCTATCAAATTTTTTGGAAATAAACGATTTTCCTTTTCTTCATTTATTTCTTTATTTCTTATTACGATGAAATTTTACGATACTTTTTCATGATCTTTATCCATTTGGAGAGAGAGTAGTACAAGTGCAGTGACTGCGGTAGAGTTTCTCCCATAACCTTTTCTAGCAGTTTATTCTTTTTTCTGCATTCACAAGAAGAGTTCATTTGCGTTAACGATCGCTGAGGTTGCAGGACTAGAAAAGAATCAGGATTTTTTTTGCTCAAATTAAGTGTGCTGCTTACCCTCGCGTCACGGAGATGTCAAGATAGCTCTTAGCAGAGACACCGCACGTTTGTTTTGTTTTAAAGTATTTATTGTATTCATGGAAAAAACGACTATTCGCGAGGAATTTGGTCATATATCAATAAAATTCGGAAAATTTTATTGACTTCTTTAATTGGTTATTCGCTCTCTCTATGCAGCAGCCGTCCACACTTTGTTTTCTCGAATAAGACAGGGCAGAATTCAACTCACTGTATGGATTCGATAATGGTACAATGCAAACTAATACATTCCCTGACACTCTTTGTGAAATAAATTTAATTCAGAAATTCATTTTATGAAACACATGTGCCAAAAAAATGAGGTAAACAGCAACCTGTTTTAGTGAGTCTCAGATGGTCTAGTAAGCAATAAAAACAGAAATGTGCCCGTCAGATCCATACAATAGGAATATTAATAATTTGCTCCTGACCGTAAAAATCCTTTCCCAATGGTCATTTTATTCCATGATAATTATGCTGGTAAAAGTGGGTAAAACTAGTAGTTAATTGAACATGATTATGAACAAAAGTTCGTAACCTGCATTTGATCTGTCAGTCAGTTGACTGACCCAACTTTGGGTCGTAATCAATGGATTACAAATCTCTGCTTTCAGACTTGGGTCAAAAAGGGCTGCAGGCCCAACTTTGGGTCAAAACCCCATTCTTTCAACTTGGATCAAAGTGGGTTGAGAATCCATCTTTGGGTCTTGACCCGTGAACTAAGAACACCCACGTTTCAATCTTGGGTCAAAATGAATTCAGGATCTAACTTTGCATGGGCCATAAACCATGGGCCAGGAATAACTATTCTTAACTATTCTTTATTTAGTTTCATTTCATAGTGTAACTGAATTTATGCAGAATTAATGGTCTCTTCAATTAAAAATTTCAATGCACATATCTCTAAAACACAACTGAAGTTGAATAATTTTTACTTACATGATATTTATTTTGCATTGTTGCATGCACAATCGAACAATCAAAAATAACTCCAGCATTGATGCTTCTAATCTTGAGAATAAAAAGCAAGGCGAAAATCGCTACACGTATAGTCATTTTTATTAAAAATGATCACATAAAACTGAACGTTTCGGACTAACTGTCCATCTTCAGCAAAAAATCTCCGTAAGACGAAACCAAAGAGGAAAAAATTAATACACTAAAGAAGTATCTATAAAAATCTCCACTTTGAAAAAACACCAACAATGGTAAAATAATATAAGAGAAAAACTGAGTAGCTGAATTAGGTGTTGGCAATATGAAGCGGGAAAGCACTTTGGGTGTCATTCAGTATAGGTTTCTTTTTGTAAATATGCAGAGATTCGAGAAGGCGTAGATCTGTTCTGTAAGAGGTACCGGCCAAGATTTTAAAATCATTTAGAGAGACCGGAACATTGCACTCTTCTGCATGAGATCTAACAGAGGACAGTGGGGGGACCCAAGAGGAAGACCAGTTCTGCAACTACGCCCAGCATGCTCGGAAACTCTGGTCATCAGGGTACGGCAGGTAGAACCAATGTACCGCGATTCACAACGTGAACAACTGTATTGGTCCACCAGAGACGAGCACAGTGAGGGTGGCAGTTTGTCTTCGAAACCAAATAGAGAACCAATTGTAAAATTATTCACGAGGATCATTTGAACTTTGAGCTGCGGGAAAAACTTATTAATAAGGGATTTAATATCCTCGCTTAGTTTTAATGATTGATCTCCAAAATAGATAGATTTTTATAGATACTTCTTTAGTGTGGTAATTTTTTCCTCTTTGGTTTCGTTTTACAGAGATTTTTTGCAGAAGATGGACAGTTAGTCCGAAACGTTCAGTTTTATATGATCATTTTTAATAAAAATGACTATACGTGTAGCGATTTTTGCCTTGCTTTTTATCGAACAATCAGTGTAATCCATCAAACAGATTTTTCAAAAAATTTCAACAGATTTTTAAAATTATTTCCTTTGGAAGAGTTTTATGAGAAGCAAATTGAAACCGAAACTTAGAGCATAGGTAGGAAGCTGAAATTAATTCAAGTCTATTCACATGGTGCAAAAAATCCATAGGTACACAATTGCCCGAGGGTTCTACTTACACACATTTAACTTTAAGAGAAGCTTCAAATATGAACGTACATGCTGAAGATGTATATCTCACCTGTTCCGCATTGCTGGTCAATCCAAAAGAATATGTTATGTGAATTGATCTTGATGTAGTTTAGTAAAAATACAAAACACAATGGGACAAGAGCCACGGTTATAAGGAAGTTGCATTGGTAGAGCATTATTGCCTCGACGATACGTGCATTTGCAGGCTCAAAAGCACTTTAGCTTGGTTTTTCTGAAAATTAACTGGAAAAGTCTTATTTCAACGTCTTATACATTCCAAACATTTTGAATCCAACGTAAATCAGCTCAATAATAGATGAGATTTATAATTATTGATGAAATCTGCACTGTTTCGGCAGGGATTGATGCCCTGTTATAAGAAAAATTCACGACAATAAAAAAATACTACTGCTCCAGCAAAAATTGAGGAAGTGTGAAAGTTGAGAGTGCACAACATGTCTTCTTAGGCAGTATCCTCGAATTCTAGTTTCGCAAGTAATCGTAAAAATAGCAAAAAAGAACCCACCGACTTTTTTTGCATTACATTTATTTTCACAATCATTCTAACTTAATAATAATTACTACTAAGGATTAATGAATTTCATATAGCCCAAGCACCTCGCCTGCGAAAGAAAAGAATGTCACCAATCATCATTTTTTCATGCTATACATTATTTGAGAAAATTGTTCCGAATTTTCATGGCTAGAACACTTCATCACATTTTCATAGGGCATTAAATTATTTGAAAACGATGGTTTCGTGAGTGAAACATTAAGTTCTTTCCAAGCTATATCCCATATCGCTGTGTTAGAAGTCACTGAACTTATTCGGGCTCACAAATAGCTATACTCAAATGTGACAATAATTAATTGTACTAGACCTAGGAAAAATTCTACAGCTGTATCACTTATGGTAGCTTAAAGAAATTGTTTTCAAAATTGTTATCATTAGTGTGCAAATAAATCAGCGAGTTTAGTGCCAATCAGAATCGTCGCTCGGTGCCTCGACATGACAGCTTTGGGCGGCAAAAATTTATTTCCACAAGCAATATGTTAGTAGAATCAATACCTAAAACGATTACAATGCACTAGCTTAGATATTGGTACTCGTGGGTGACTAGGTATAATGGCTTTCACAGCATCCTTTAGAAACTTTATTTAAAGTTACCTTATTTTACGTTTAGAAATGTGCACTTATTTCTCTTTCTTGTTGCTCTTAATTGCTGCCAGTGTTGATTTAGTGGCGCAGCAAGTATTCAATAGAATAATAGAGTGCAGGCAGTGCGATTAGGAGCTTTCTTGTAACGAACATTTGGTATAGTAATTAACCTTTTGTGACAGAAGTGTTTTGTACCCAATAATGACCACTAGGTTGTGTGACCATTAGGTTATTTGACCATTAGGTTATTTGACCATTAGGTTATTTGACCATTAGGTTGTTTGACCATTAGGTTATTTGACCACTAGCTTGTGAGACCACTAGGTTACAGAAAGGCATAATGATCACTAGGTTTTGGAAACGCATAATGACCACTAGGTTGCTTATGACCATTAGGTTACGGGAACGCATGGGTGCACCTTTCCCAGCCCTCTGCACAAGTTTGAAAATGGAATGCTCCATCCCAGAAAAGATCGACAGGGTTCTATTCACCTTCGCTTTTGTACCCATTCTTTGCACCCATGCACAGGAATGTCTGCACGACCATAGGTATGTGCAACCATTTTCGATCCATGAGTTGACATGGGTATAATGTCATGCGCAGTTATGGAATTCGCACATGCTTTGATAGTTGAACGCGATAAATTGTTGTAGTTAACCTCATTCACTAGAAGTGAAGGATTCTATTGAATGTTGTTATAAATTAATGTGAAGTTGGATTGAATCGCACCGGAAAATTGTTTCCATTTTCAATATAAGTTGATGGGAAAAATGAACTGCATTGTTTCATTAGAATCGATCATTCATCGAT
Organism: Platorchestia sp. MABIK; assembly: GCA_014220935.1. Lineage (NCBI taxonomy): Eukaryota > Metazoa > Arthropoda > Malacostraca > Amphipoda > Talitridae > Platorchestia > Platorchestia sp. MABIK. Next base: position 125,769 of record JACJUY010000673.1, read on the forward strand.
ATAAGCTGTCAAGCTGTCGTATGTAAGCAGGAAGAAATTCTTTGCATATTCAGATTCAAGAAAAATACAAATTTTGAAACATTTCAAAAGATCGCTCTTTTTCTGAGTACACAAACACTCAGTGCATTTATGCACTTTTCTTGTAGTCTTTATAGCTCGGCTTTCTCGATCTTCAACTTTTTCACCGCAAAAGCACCAGTTTACACTCAGTTATAAAAACTCCACATACTTTTAAAGAAAACATATTTATATCATCAACCTGAACGTCCTTCCCTTCTGAGCGGCGAGCGTTAACTAAGCTCCACTCAGCACTGTAAAAAATAATGAGAAGTTTTATTACACGTAAACTTGAAAATTCGCAAAAACACGTCTTTGGACGATTGGTCTTGATTTATTGGAGCTGCAAATGCGGGTCTATGTAGCTCCATGCCAGATGGAAGGTTAACTTCTTGCACTGTCACCGTGGCCGAGTGGTTGAGAACGTGTCGGCAGTTCGAATCCCGGCGCCGCGCGGTGATTTCTTTCCGTTGAGAAAAAGGAGAACTCAGCCACAATTCCCCACTACACCCAGGTGTCATAAATGGGTACCGACTTGACCGGAGGTAGCTGTCATTGCGTCCTGATGTTGGTTATAACGTACTTAAAAAATCAATGAACAAGATGACAAGTATCAGGCTTGGTTGATTGGAATGAAGCATCCCTCACTGAGTACCGTCAGAAGGGCGGAAACGGGATGCTGAAATTGAGTTGGCACAAAGTCGACTTTACGGTCAATTATTTCGTGGATTTCAAATTTTAACATGTTCGCAAATTTCACACGTTATATGCCTAGAGCATTTACTCTCACGAGTTTACTTTGATTTACCAGTGTTATTTTTGCGTCTACTCTGGACAATTCAACCTTTAAAATAACCCGAATCATGACGCTGTCCGGTGCTCGGCGCAGACCAAGTGTTGTGCGGAGTGCGGACAAGGAAGACTAGCGCGTAATCCTTCACTGGAACAGGAAACTTTACCGCCACATCATACGGTGTATTTTGATGTATCTTTTTATACGCTTGTTACTTAGTTTATGTATACCTTCATTTCACCTTATTTTGAAGCCGGCTAGATAATTTACCAAATTGATTCATTGAGTTAAATATATTGTTTAATCAGATTGTCGATGCAAAATTTTTTCGCATTACAAAAAATCATGAAAATTAAATTAAAGTCGTTGAAATATTTTTTCAAAAAAATTTATTTGCATACATCCGTTTGAAGTTTACTACCTTGATAATTAGTGTATATCTTGATAATCAAAAATGGGTAATTTTTAAGCCACAGCTGTAATTTTCAACTTCATGGAAACAAGAGTCAGACATGCTTAATGTGTTTCGTACCAAGCATACTATGTGTGAAATACTGCTATATAATTTAATTGAAGTTAAAATGTTCTTAAGAATTCATTCCAAGAAACTAAAATGCTAACTTCTTCATGTCAGGGTGAATTGCGAATCGGCAGAAAGACTGCTCCAGTGTGTGAACTTCACTTCCAGTCGGGTTGTCAGGAATGTACTCGAAGGCTGGCGGGGGCAGCGGTCACGCTTCTCCGTTTTCTGTAGTCTCACTGATTACTTCTCCATAGTTTAGTTCAATACGAGCAAATCAAAGTTTTATTTGAGTCTTAAAGCAGATCTTACATTTTTTTGGATAGGGTAAAGTCTTTAGTAATTAACGTTTGATTAATCTTGCAGAAGTAATAACCAAATTTTGAGAGTGATTATTATTTTGAAAAGCATTTTATTTCGTTAGAGACATTACGGAAGAGAACAATGCACTTGAGAGCTCACTGAGCAAATTAAATGCCGAACTAGAAAGAGCCAAAATCAAATAGAATTTACGTGAAATTTTTATCAACATTAATCTTCTAGTTGCTCATATAAGATCACTGATGCTCATCGTGCGTCCACACAGGCCTTTTATTGGTGAGGACTAGTCGCGGTTTCGAATACCAATACCAATGGTGCAATTATAAATTGACGCATAAAACGCAGTATATAAAGTTTCCATAACTTATAAAAACTAATTTTATTCAGAGCTTGACACTATATAAAAGCAAAATGTTAAGGTGTGTCTTTAATTTGGCTTTCATTCCCATGAAATATCTTTGTCCCTGGATTCTACCCAGGCATGGGCAGAGACGCGTTGTTCCAGCGGTAATGCAATCGTTGGCAACTCCCGCGCGAAATTAGAAAAAAATCGCCTTCTCGTAAATGCTTGATGCATATTCAAATTAAGAACGTCTAATATGTTATTTCTGGGCTCAATTATTCTACCTATAAAATGCAGCTGAAATAATGATCCTACCACATCAAGCTAAATCCTCCGAGACTCATTACTATACATGTTCCAGATAACTTGAGACCCGCCATTTTGAGTCCTGTGGCAGGGTTGCAAACGGGCGAATTAGAATTCTCTCTTCTATTACATAGCTTTTTTTATTCGAAACACACAATTTTATAATATCAAATTGTTTACACGTTCGAAAATTGTAATTGTTGAATTGCGGTGAAATATGTGTACGCTCGAAATAAATGTGATTAATTTAGAAAAATGCCAGAAACATAAAATTTATTCAAATTTTTAGCCATGAAAACCTAAAGAAAATGGTGACATTCAATGGGAAAGTTCAAAATATGTATAAATATTCACTTTTTATATGGTCCTGAAAGATACTTATCTTCTCGGTAATGTAATGTATGCTAAAGCCATCTTTCGGTATAGGGTAAAAAGGAGCAGAACTGCTCGCAGACTCAGGCAGTTTCATTCCACAAGTTGGTTTCGTTCAGTGTAGACATCATGGCAGACATCAGTGCAGATGCCCTCAAAAAAGAAGTAAAAGGTGAGTCGTATGTTATTTTTCTGTTACTTCTACTAAAAACTGTGGAGAGCTTGGGTCGAAATTTTAACAGTGATGTGCCTGAAGAAATTTTTTCGTAACATCGAAAGGTGTGCTTCGGTACATCTTGGTGGTTAGGATCGTACTAGGTGCTGCATGGCCTTTGAAAACAGTGTAAGTAGAATGATAGTCTGTCTCAGCTGCTTGTTGATTTTGAACCAAGTCATCAATTTTAACTCACTTTAAATTTTGCTAATTTAAAATAGAATGGTTGCGTGTATGGAAGATTTTCTAAGTATGACATCACCGAGCAATGTGTTCGGATACGTCGGTCAAATTCGACTAGATTATTTACTCCAAGGTAAGACCATTGATTCAGACTGTGTGTGTATGAAAACACCTATAACTTAAGCATTACAGAATGCAAATAACCTGTTGATTGAAGAGGAATCGCTGTTCAGATAGTAATATCATGCTTAGCACGTGTGGTTGTGCTAAGTTTCGGTTATCCCGTAAGTATTGTCCCGGCTTCAGTGGCGTAGGGAAATTTCCCTATATTGCTGTCGTTTGATGAGCTTGTATGCGGCATGCCAAACGTGCTGAGTCTTGGAGGTTTGTGCCAAACTTCCAAGAGCTTGTGCGGCTGTAGCGCGCCGCTCTCTAGTCTAGCCAAGCGCTCTCAGCGTCACTATTGCGCTTCGGCTCGACTCGATTGGTGTGTTGGTGAGTTCCTGACCATTATTTTTCCTCTTTGTATTGAATCTTGCAATTTTAATTGACTTTTATGCGTAATAATATAATTCTGTTGGATAGGTGTATTTTTACGTTTTTCTATAACGTAGTTGCTGTGATATAAGCCGTTAAATAAAGTGCGTCGCCTCGGTGGTGTTGGACCTTGTAGCGTCAGTACCGAGAGGCGATCGGTATTCATCCCGAATTAAGCCGCCATTCTTGTTAAAAGAAAGCTTATTTAACTTATGGCTCATAAGTTAGCTATTCATAGCCATTGATTCTTTCAGCTGATGTTTTTCAATTTATACTAGTTATGTTGGGTAGGAATTTAAATTTGTCGCACAAAGAGCGTTTTGGCTTACTGCCTGGGTGGTACGCATCGCAACTCGCCTGACATTTTGTTCTGAGTATTGACGCATCTTCTTTTGCTTTCTGCCTGTAAAAGTTGCACTGACGTGCTATTCTAATAAGCAAGATTATAAATCACATCTGTGTGTGGTATTTGCTGGGATAATTTATAGATATCATGTTCCTACGCTTGAGCGATATTCTACGCGATCGATATTGGGTTCTTGCAAACGATCCTTTCTGGAACGGCAGGTATTATCTGGATTGCAGGACCTAATGGCGGGGGCTTGGCGGCGTACTCCTCTCATTTGCTCCTGAAGTACTTTAAATGCTCTAAATGTCGTAGGCATTGCATTTTCGCTTTTAATTTATTGTGCATTAGTTTTCACTCGTTATACGAGTCCATCAATTTGTTGCTTTAGAATTGGGTCTCAAATTACCCTGAAATCAAGAAATTACGGTAGGTGTCACATGAAGCCTCTAAAACTCGTCAAACTTACGACTGTTGAATTTTCTTCTATTCGTTAACTTGTATTAAGCCTTCATTCTAACGCAGGATGGAAATTTCATTAATTTTTTTAATGGGATTTTATCTTTGTTTTAATAATGAAAATAATTTGTTTTTTCCGACACATGCGTGGCGAAACTTCAAACAATTTGAAATAAAATCATGGTTTAATATAACTTTTGAATGGAGGCTCCATCGCGACGATGCAATTATTGCATCTGTGAGAATTAGCCCTCCTATGGGGAAGATGTGAGGGCCCAAGCTGAGCTTGAGTAGATTTTTTATTGTTGTTAAAAATAGAATACACTTTGTTTATGTAACATACCCGCTTTGATTAGTTAATGGTTTTATTTTTCCAGCCATTTCTTTCTTTTTAACCATTTTAAATATTCTATAAACTTCTTTCAATTTTGCACTTTTTATGTTAGGTATAGGATAAAGGAAGATATAGAGTTTATACATGTCATTTTTAAAATGTTATGTGAATGAGTGATGGCTATTATGAAGTGGAAGTTGTAGGAATTTTTTTTTTACATGGACTGTTGTCATTTACTAAAAACATTGAATCCATTTAATTACATTATGAAAATTCACTGTTGGTTGCATCATACATACAAATTTCCTTCAATTGATTGTAGAATAATTGAAAATAATAACTTATTAAACAGTAGTTCAACTAATCTCTTCATATTGTGTAGTTAGGTAGTTCCTTCACAGAGCTAGCACTGCTTAGTACTTGTTTTTAATGCAGAATATTAACACAAAAATAGGCACTCATCACAACTCAAAACATATGCTTAGGTAAAAAAAATTGAGAGCAAAAACCAAAGAAGTCCACATTTTTCAAATTGTATGTGGTCTTTACTAAAATGTTTTGGTCCTTGACCCATCATCAGCTGTAAATATGCAAATATATAAAGAAAATTGATACTATTACTAGGTAATAGTGCACATTATGTACACAGTGTTGCCAAATTTTGGTACCAACTCTGGCTACTAATGGAAAATTTTGATAAAATCACTATTTCATCAACGATAAAGTTCAAAAATTCTTCATTGTTGAGATTTTATGCTTATAAACCTTTAAGACTCATTTTTCATTTCAAAACAGCAAATTTTCTAAAAACAGAAACAGGGCAATGTTTGAGGAAAATTAGAATGGACAAATTTAGGCAGGATTGATGTCATGCCCATTTATTTTTATTTGTAAAATGTCTGAAAACTTGCTATTCACAAATTTTAAAAAATTTACAGATTAAAGAAATTTTTAGGACTTGCCAGTCAACATCAGTAACCTCTAGTTTGAACCGTAATCATTTATGAGTTAGCATTGTGACATTGTAATGGTTAGATGAACTGCCTAACAAATGCACATATGGCTGATATGTATTTTGTCTATGGTTCTGCTGATGGCAGTGCAAGACGTGCCACAAAAATGAACCAAGAAAGTTATCCCAATAGACAAATACCTGTTCATTGAATATTCACTGCTTTACACCAAAAATTTGTGAGAACAAAATTTTTAGTACAAACAGAGTAAATGCTGGTTGCTAAGACAGCTTGATCTGGATCATGAGGAAGGTGTGTTCGAACAAATCCATCAAATCCCATGTACAAGCTCTTGTGCTGCAGCATCAGCATTCTTACTTTATATATCAGGTTATCTAAAAAATGAAGCATTTTTTGAATTTTTTTCATTGATGAAATAATGTAGGAAAAGTTTCTATTAGTAGCCAAAGTTTGAACCAACAATTTTACCATACCCTGAATATAATGTGTCCAATTACCTACACATAGTATTGAATTCTGTGTATATTTACAGATTTACAGTTGATGGTGGGTCAAGGCCTGAAATGCTCGTTTCAGTATCGACTGCACACAATTTTAATAATGTGGACTTCTTGGGTTTTGCTTTTAACTTCTTATTGAAGTTACTTACTAAGCTAAATTTACCTTCTTATAGCTTAGCCATCAAGAATATATTTATTAATGTCAGAGGCTGTGGTATATATACCTACCAATTTATAAATTTTGATAGCTTGCAGCTGTTGAGTTGTAATCAATTGAAGGATGTTGTTTCTGAATTGCTGGATCTAAATCCGTGCAACAGTTCATCAATTTGGCAATCTGTCATTAATGTGGTTCAAATTTAATGTCATTATTTAGATACAGTTGAATTAACAGTGGACTCCTTCAATGTAGTTAAAGTTTTATACTGTGTACTGGCATGATGCAATAGTGTGTTCTTCTGTGCTCATTAGAATCTTAAGAGTTGCTCTTATTCAGACGCACAATTTCTGAATAATTTTTGGTTCTTAGTATGGCCAGGGAAGAATATCGGGGAACTTAATTATGCCTGGGTACAAAAGCAATTTGGAACTATGAGTAGCAGTTGCGAGAAATTTTGAGAACTATTTCTAAAGTGACTCAAAATTCTAATTGATACCAGAAGCTAAATTTAATCTTAATCCTTGAATCATTTGCTGTTCATTAACTTCATAATTTCTCCTATGACAATGGAATAAAATAAAATTTATACATTTCATTGACTTAAAATATGTTTAAGCTAAAGAATTGTTAAGTATGAACACATTTGATATTTTTTGACAAATTGGATATAGGAAAAAGTAAACTATTTATATGATTCTTCATAATAATTTAGGAACTTTTATAATTTGTACCCTCTAACCCTAAAATTGCATCCTGTCATTACCTCTGCATGTATTCCCAATGTAAATCTTCCCATCATCACTTTTATAGTTTAGTGTATTTCTCTATTCATCTTTTCCCTCTTCTACCACTTCTTTATTATTTATTTACTCTTGCCATTATTATTTATCTTGCCAGATCAATTCTGAGCCTAAAGTGAGTCTAATATAGGTTTTTAAAGGTTATATAA
>JACJUY010000673.1:133411-150611 GCA_014220935.1 Platorchestia sp. MABIK
TTTCTCTATGCATCTTTTCCCTCTTCTACCACTTCTTTATTATTTATTTACTCTTGCCATTATTATTTATCTTGCCACATCAATTCTGAGCCTAAAGTGAGTCTAATATAGGTTTTTAAAGGTTATATAAAATATACTTGATATTTGCAATGCATACATTTAAAAAATGTAACTTCATAATCTTTTGCGGACAAGAAGTGTAACCTGAGAACCAGAAAAGGTGTTGTGATGAGGGACTTGAAATGTAGGGCAAGCACACAACTTGCAAATAAAACATAGTTTAATTGTAGTAACATTAGATTTTGGCCAAATCTAGAATCGAGTAGATTAAATCAAGCATTACTAGTAGTCCTAAGTGTTGTTGAAAATCTGTACCATGTCCAGGCATGATGTGTTGTTGAAAATCTGTACCATGTCCAGGCATGATGTGTTGTTGAAAATCTGTACCATGTCCAGGCATGATGTGTTGTTGAAAATCTGTACCATGTCCAGGCATGATGGAGCAGTCATGTGGTCTTCTGTACTTATTGAAGCAGAAAATTTTTAAATTTACTCTCTAAATGAGAACAGCTCTAGTGCTCTTTTATTGGGCTGTAATTGTTCAGGAATATCTGTTATGAATAAAAGTTCAGGGGAATTATGTTTGCTTTTATCAAGCCCCTCAGGGGGATACAAGTATTGTATCTATGGGAATTAGCACTCCCAGTGAGAAAATGTGAGGCCCTGAGCTGAGAGTTGAGTAGGCCTTCTTTTTGTTGAAATAAAATATTTTTGTTATAAGGACTTCCTTTTTTCAGATCATTGCTGTCCTGATTTTCAGCACCAATTACTTTCTTCTTTGACTTTGATCTTGTTTCATAATCTTCTTTTTCAACTTATTGTTTCTATGCCCTTTCTGCATAGATGCTTCATTTCCTCAACTCCATACTAATTGGTGCCTTCCTCCTTCCTCTCGTTGGATTGCCTTTGTGGTGGATAGGGAGGCTTGAACTAACTAATAATTAATAATCTAATCTACTTTTATCAAATTTGTTTGTGAGCAGCCTTCAGAGGTTACAGGAGAGATCTGGTTTGGTTACCTTAGGTATAAATAGGCCAATTGGATTCCAAATCATCCATGCCCATTTAGCTTCTTTGTCTTTTCTTCCTCTTCCTTTCTAACCAACTTTCTGTAACCCTGTGCAGAGTATCGTGTGTGGGAACGAACCTTGCGCATACTGTGGATTCCAGGCTTTCCTTAGACAATATCAATTGATCCCTCTTCTTCCTCTGTAAAAACATTTCAAGTAATGAAAACCAAACTTTAAAATATCAGCTGTGTACTTGTAAATGAGTGCAAGATATTTTCAATACCTAAACATTTATTCCATCATTTTCAGAAATTCTCAAAGGTGCTGACTTTTCAAAGGTGACCAGCAAAGTCGTAAGGAAGCAAGTTGAAGAGAAGCTTGGTGTTGATCTTGGTCACAGACGCAAAGAAATCGACGCTCTCATAATGGCTGATGTTGAAGATCAGGTGAGTTCTGAATGGACGTCATTATTTCTTATGGACAGAATAAATATTGGTTAATATTAATTGTGTCTCAGTAAGTAATTATGATTAGAAACTTTCATTTTCATAGACATAAGTACTATTTTCACCAATGTAGGTATGTCAACAGATATTCTATACTGTTGCAATGGGGAAAATTTATCGTTAATTGTTAGTCAATTGCTTTTAAATTTACTTAACACATTGACGCTTGACGACGTCGATAGCTGTCATGCTAGTTTTGTCCAATTGCACACCCCCACCATTCTTAATTTATAGTTGGAAAAAAGACCGAATATGTTGTGTCAGTTTATATATTTATTAAACGAGTCTACTGACAGTAAAAAATGGAGTGACGTCTATAGACGTCGTGGTGCTTTTGGTACCACGACGGACTGAGGACAGTTAGATAATGAATTTTTATTTACTAGTGAGTGTCTACTGTCTTTGCATGTATTCTGCACGTCAGCGGAATACAATTTTTCATGCTTATAGATCCCATGCCATTTGTTGTACGCAAACCTACATCAACTACCTTTTTTTTTCAATATTAGATGTTCTTCTTGCTTACAACAAATGTTTAGGCAAGTTATTGATACATGCACTAAATGCTTTCACTGTGTCTGTTTAAAATTGTGAAGCATATATAATTTATCAGAGGAAGTCCAAAACACTCATACACCCGCTCAAAATTGGTACAAATGGTGCATCTTTCTGGCAACCCTATGTAGAAACACTGCATTGATGTCTCCTCAAGTCCAGGGGTTATTGTGTCAGGTCTAGTTACGACGTCTATAGATGTCAGTGCTAATCGGACCAAACTGGAAAACTGAAGCAAGCGTCAAAGTGTTAAGGCTCTTTTATTTATGTTTATTGAACTGAGTTGGTTGTACAAGTATTAGCTGAATTATTAGTTTATTCTCTTATATAGTATTGTACTTTCATCAGCTTTTAAAAACCTTTCAAGAAAATGGATAAGTATTTAATTGATACAATATTGCAAATGCATTTGCATAAGTTTTTTTGTGGTAGAAGTTTTTATTTTGAATTATTTTAAGTTTTCGCTGGTAAAATTTGATTTCAGCTATTTAATAATTAGGTTGTCTTGAATTAGTGAAAACCTATTATTTTTGTAGCAGGCAGTTCGACAAATATAAGAAATGAACCAAGTTTCTAAAAGAGATAATTTTTTGTATTGAGTGGAGTTCAAAAACAAAAGCCACTGAAGTGCTTTAGCGCCTGGTTTGGCAGTGTTAACTTATCAAGTAGTACTGTTACCTTTTTGGGTGATGGAGCATTTGTCCCATATTATTTTTTATGACCTCCCCCAGTTTAGATGGTGCAGAGGTAAATTGAGTTAAATCTTGATGAGTTTGATTATTTTAACCATTCATAAGATCATGGGCCCCTCATAAAAAGATATTTATGCTAATTGATACTCGAGGTCAAAAGGGAAGTACAACTTGAGAAGAGATATTATGAGGCATATTTCACCCTTATAGATGTAATTAGATGCCTCCAGTTGAGTAAGAGTGAAGCCTTTTTTCTATTTTTACTCAGCAATAGCTTTTTGGTATCCCAGTCTTTTAGCTCCATGTCATTGAACAGCTAAGTGTCTTTTACAGTTAACTATTTCAGCATTACTTTAATTAAAGGTAAATTATTTTACTGTCATTGCTTTTAAATTGTTCAGCATTGCATGCAGGGGTCATCAAAGGGAAGTTATTCCAGCATTTGCTCCAGATGCGATTATTGGTAAATTATTATTTTCACTGTTTACTAATGATTTTTGTGCCTGCTTCTGATTCCAGGTCAGCTCTGAAGAAGTTTCAGAAGAGGAGGACAAGGCTGGGGTAAGAATTCAGTTTTCATTATTCATAATGCATTGAACTCTTGCCTTATCCGCATAGTATTCAATGAATTTTGCATGGTGTGTTATGATTGAATTGAATTTTCTATGTTGTATGGGTTTTCCATTGGAGAACTAAATTTTGGATTTAAAATAAAATTCTCTTCCGGAGAAACTACTTAAATCAGTCTTGAAGTAGCAGTTTTTATTTAGTTTCTTGTTTAGTAATGTCAAATTCCTACAGGACAAAGACGACGATTACGCACCAGGCTCTGCCAAAAAGGCCAAGAAGACCAAAACCAAGAAGAGGAAAGCTGACAGTGATGACGACGATTCTGATGAAGACTGGGCCAAAAAAAAGAAGGTTAGTGGCTTCATGAACATTTTTCAATTAATTTCTATGCGTCATATTTTCCTATTTCTCACTCTGTAAAAAAACTTTAATGCTTTTTATTTTATGAATCCTCAATTATTGTCTTTTGGATGTTAATTTGATGTAACTTTGAAAGAGAAGAAAATTATTCCATTATATAAGTTGAATGAGGCTCAGGTTTTCGTTTTCAAATTGAGTTGGTTTGTGAGTACGCATCCTAACATGACCAAAGAAAGTTAATTATGGGTTGAATGAGGTAAATTATCGTATTTTGAGTATATGACTATATAACATAGTTGATAGAGGCTGAAGCCAAAGGGATCCTTTAAATTTGTTCACACATAGTGTGAGTTACTGAGCCAATGTCTGCCAAATCCTCCTATATGGAGATGTATGACGCATGGGGAGCTATGGATAGCCCAATGAAGGTCCTTTCAGAAAGATGCAACTATTGTGTCTGAAAATTAGTGCTCTCAAGGGAAGGTTCAGGGTCCCAAACTGAAGGTTAGGTAGGCTTTCCTCGAGTTGAAGTTGAATAGGTTTTTAGTGTTGTTATTGATCATCTTTTTTCAGTTCATTGCTGTTCTTTTTCTGGTTCATTGCTGTTCTTTTTTTTCAACCTTTATGTCTTCTTTAATTTTTATTTTGTTTCATACGCTTCTTAAAATTTTACTGTCTTTATGCGTAGGGTGCGGGGGACCTTGTACATAGATTCCTCGTTATTAGTGCCATACTTAATGGTGCTTTCCTCTCTGGGTAACACTTGTAGTTTGGGAGGCTTAAACGTAACTTCAAACTAATCTAGGCCAAAGTAGGCATGAAATATTTGTCACAACTTAATTTATTTGCTTCAGAAGTTTTGTGTGATGCTATGCCCGTGTGACGAAATGAAAGAGTGAACATATATATTTAAATGAAAAATGTATGTTCAGTGTTTGAAAAATACCTTCGTTTCTTGAAATGAGAATTTCTCGATACTTGTTCTCTGTAAACAAGGGCTTTAAAGGTGGGGGAGACTAATCTCACAAAGAACGTGATTTTGGGAGTAAATTTACATTGATGTCGAAATTTATAAGCGTAATCGTGTCCAAAAATTGTATTATGAATGGATATCCTTTGCACATGATTTTGTACAGTATCTCACGAATATACAGCTTGAAATTACGAGGATATGCATTTTTGGTAAATACGAGGAAGTAAACTGAAAAGCAAATTTACAACTATCACCTCTGTCACAGGTTTTTATTTAATGAGTAAAGAAGTTGTGCCTCTGAATAAAAAAATCGTTTCATTTCCATTTCGTTAGGATGTAATATACGAGTAATGTATGAGTATATGTTGCTAGAAAAATGAATTCCTCGTTAAATTGAATGAATTAACTTTGTCAATAGATGGCGGAAGGATTGTTACAAAAGGTGAGTCTTTTCACCAGTTCTTACTTTAAGAAATAATGTAAGAGAACCTTTTAATTTTTTTGTGACGAGCATTAATTCTCCGTCATTCCATTGGTATTCGTCATTAGTCAGGGCCTCATATTATCATCGTCTGAATGAATGAGTGACGTCTCCAAACTTTTCGAAATCTGCTTCCAGTTCCTTTTTTATTTACATTTTCGCGGTCAACTGGAATTTGTCATTTGAACGAAAGGTGAAATGTTTTAAAATTCTGAAATAAAGCTTTACTCGTCTTGCTTAATTAATGATTAAGATCTCGAGTCTTTGGTTGAGGGGCAATTTTTTATAACATTTTTACATTGATTGGAGGTTGAAGCCTTACGCCATTTTCTAGGAACTTAGTGGTTGGTTATGTTTCAGATTTACAGTCAATGTTGTCCGTCTATCGTTCACACCTCTTGGGGCTACTAGTAATGTATCAGTGGTAATTTACACTCCTAGGCTAAGATGCTAGGTCTTGGGCTGAGGGTTAGGTAGGCCTTGCTTTTGTTGAAGTGGAATAACTTTTTTGTTTTGTTCCAAATCATCGTTTTTCGGTTTACCACTGACCTTTGTTTCGGCATCTATTATTTTCTTCTTCAAATTTGTCTTGTTTCATAAATGTTTTCCATATTGCTGTTTTCGTACGTAAGGTGGGGGTTACATTGTCCATAGGTTCCATGTTCTCTTAATTCCTTACTAAATGGTGCTTCTCTGTTTCCCCTCTTGGGAGGACTTTAATTTTGATTAGGGATGCCTAAAATAGCTAATGGTCTATTATAAAATCTCCATCATTCGTTGTGTTTCAGAAATTCTAAGTATGTACGTAATTAGGCATCTGAAATGAAGCAATATTGTTCATTTACTTGTAGAATTTACTCAAATCAGAATGTCAAGATCAATATTTATTAGTAATTGTGAAGATTCTTCCTAATTCATTGCTCTTGTATTCATGACTAAGCATCCAGTTATTTGATTAGAATTCATGTCCTAATTGTTTAAAATTTGATTTCTGAGTTGGGGTAACTATTTTCCCTTGCATTTGTCACAGGCTATGCTGATAATGAACATAAATATTGTTGTACGCTGATAGGAAAGATATTTTCTGGAAATTTACTCGTTCGTTGTTCTAGGAAGCGATCCAACCATACACTTGCGCCCGGAGCGTTGTTGAATCTATAAAGGCTAATAAAAACTTCTATACTATAAATGCAGTGAAACCTCTATGTGGGTGTCTCTTACTAATGAGTTGTCTGTTTGTAAGAATTGTCTTGCCACAGACCCGGTAAGTTTACACAAAGCTTTTGCTCATGCATTAAGCTGTCCGAGCGCACTTCTTAAAAGGCGGGGAAAAATCACTTCCACTCTTATTCTGCTTGAATTTAGAGCAGCTTTGAATTTCACGTTATTGACCAAAGTCTTAGTGACTGCCAAATTTACGATATTTGCTGTGGAATATCTTGTTATGTAGGGCAAAGAGTTGGTGCAAAAGTTTCTAAATCATACGTACTCAAATCTTTTTTCGTTAGTCATTTTTGCCCGTTTAATTGGCAAGGAACATTACCGAATTATACAATCGGGTTCGATTGGTGAGTCGCTTCAGTGCTGCATTTCTGTAAGCGTCGAAAAACAATAGTCGTCATTTGCGAATTGCCGCACTTGAACATTAAAAAACTAGAGCGACCTTTTCATGGAATATTTCGTGGCACTTTAAATTGATCAAATGAATAAAATTTGCCATAATTCGTGCATTGTTGCATTGTGACTCGATGAAATATCGTAACCCAGTTCTTATGATGATCGCACTGTAACGGGATATGTTTGTGCGCAGAAACCTGCAGGCGGCGGGGGTGGTCGGAAGAAGTCTGCCTTCACGAAGTCGTTCCGTCTGTCGCCGGAGCTCGCGGATGTCGTTGGTGCAGAGATTATGCCTCGTCACGAGGTCGTGAAGAAGCTGTGGGCCGTCATAAAGGAAAGGAATCTGCAAGATCCAAAACAGAAACAGTTCGCCATCTGTGACGCTCAGCTCATGAAAGTCTTTGGTGAGTCTATACTATACATATCAGGAATGTGCTTTTAGGTAAGTTGTATGAACGTATCAAAACTACGCTCGTAAACGTTAAGGATGTTCATGTCGATACTCGTGGAGAAGGTTCTAATATTTCAAAGTCGTTGCTTTTACCACTAAAGGATGGCTCATCTGAGAATGGTTTCATTGTAATCAAATTCCTCAAGTTTCATGTAAGGTAACAAATGGGGACATTGTATCAGCGTGATGTCCTGTAAAAATACGAAATTATTAACCTCGATAGTGTCTGCGAAACTAATTCAACTAGTGAACTTTTAGGCTTGAATGGTTCCATCATAGTTCGTCATTTCGTTTTAATGAAGGAAATTACTTCAGCGCTTACTGGTGCGAATTGATTACGTTTTGTTGGTCAAGGACTGAGGTTTTTCTGAATTATGGAGTATTGAATTATTAATATATTCAATGCATAATGTGGGTCCTTGTTCAATTCATAAGGTATGTATCTATTTCGTTTCTTTTCGCCCTTGTTAATAACGTAACTTCTTTTTTTGCAGGTGTGAAGAGGTTCCGGGCTTTTGGTATGATGTCATATCTGAAGAACCATTTTGTGGAAGCCGTGTAACTTCCTCGGGTTGTGCCAGTCGTTTCTACATTTGCTCCTGATGTGCTTCGGGAAATGACCCATTTCCTCCGAGGACATCACGATTTTGGAGGTGCTAGGTGTGTGATCTGTACGTGCTGCGCGATAGGTGTTTTTCATCATTTCTCTTAACCAAACCGCATGTTTTGCACTGAAGTCGTCGTGCTGTTTGATATTGACTGTTCTGCTAGAGTGCTTTTGAAATCGGGAGACCAAATTAATCCTGATTAATTGCTAAGAATGGAATCTTAATCTCTGGAAACATCTCGCCTGTTCGAGAATTTTTTCATGGGGCCTTTGAGGGACTTGTTGATCGATTCTGTAGGGGCTACGGCCGTCTACAAGTGGTAAAGGTATGAATTTATTTGCTTATCTTGTGAAATGAGGTTAATCCAGATTAGAATTTTCTTAGTTAAAAATTTGCGGCGCTTGCCTCTTGTGACGAAGCGTTGTATTGCTAGGTCTAGTAGATGAGGTTATCAGACGTGAACGTTTTTGTGTTCCTTGGAAATGTACTAGAACTGATAGATCATTGAATATCTAAGCGTTGTTCATTCTGTTCACAACTTTCATTTTCATTTTGTGAAATTCATGGTTCCAGTTTTGTTTAATTGGGCTGTTTTTATTTGTAAATTGTGAGTCCAATTTCGACGTTATTTCTGAAATGAAAGAACTATTTTGTAGACATGCAATTTTTCATTCATATTTTGCAGATCTGTCGTTCTTGTAAATTAGGTTCTAAAGTTCAATTCAAGCGAAATTTATCTCGATGTTTGTGACTAAGCTTAACATCGATTATAAACGTAGGTCTCTACTCCATGTCTTAATCTTAGTGTCCTAGCGCCTCATCATTTCATTCCATTTCATTGTTTCATCCAATCATTAGGTAGGGTTTTTATTTCCTAAATCATTTCTTCTGTTACGGGGGTCCTTTTCCGATGGGATAGAGCCCAAGTTTTTTCCCTTTCAATGTTCTCCAAGAATTGCCCGCTATGACGTATCGTGATTTTTTTTAATAAAATTTTCTGGAAGAATCTGAAAGTTTCATCAATTTTCAAACTTTTATTCAAGACTGGCATATAACGCAAAGCTGAAATTCAGAGAAATAAGCCTCCGTCCTCACCACGGGAGGGCAAACGCTTGGCAAAGCACATATAAAAATGAACGCGACATCAAGAAATTCATGATACATATTACACACAGCAAGACAGGTCCTCGTACTTTCGGAAGAAAATAAATCAGGGCACACCAAAGTAAGATTTCTCCCTCAAGTGTAGAAGCTACGGCGAATGACTCAACAGTTGCAGAAAAACAACTCCGATCTCTAATGGCCTCAAACAAGCGTACGCAAATTTGGAAATCCTGTCTGCTAGCGACGTAAGTTGGAAAATTTAGGTTGGATTAAAAGTTAATAGAAGCCTCCTTGATCACAACGATGCTTCAAAACAAATGGGCACCATTCAACAGAGTTGCACCGAGGAATCTCAGCTCAAGGTACGTTCCCACACAAAGATCCCTCGCTCATAGACACAGCAAGATGGAAGACGTTAAGTTGAAGTACAAACAGAAGCTCTAAAACAGGATAGAAAAGGAAAATAAATAATCCATAAAAAAAAATTGTTTCAATGAAAGGGGCCTACCTAACCCTCAGCTCGGGACTTCACGTATTCCTCCCTGCGATCATCAACTCGCATCGATACAACAGATCGGTACCTAAAGGAGTGTAAAACAGCGGATAAAAATTCTGAAAGAGAAAATCTTATTAAAATATCGACATTGAGTCAAAAACATAAAATTGAATAGAAGGCGTTACACTGTTTTGCATAGCACTCGCTTTGATTAACATAATCGGGCAACTAAACGCGTTAGCTCATGGTTGCTTCACAAGATATATTACATGTAATAAAATTAGGTAGACAGGATACAATGAGTTTACTGCCATATATCATACCGAAGCACTTATAAAAAAACTAAAATAAAGAGATGTCGCAGAAATGGCGTGATTAAGCGTCAAACAGCCTCAATTATTTAGGGTAAATATTCGCTTCTAGACTTGGTTGAAAAAGTTTGTCACACCCTCGTAAAATGTAGAATTACTTGAATCAATTTTTTACAACTTTCTTTAAAGAAATTGAAGAATAAGGCAACAATGGTTGTGCGTTGCGTCAACGAGTCAGTACCTGTTCTCCTAAACAAGCACGAATAATCAGGCTGTAATAAAGCATATAAACCAGCCCTTGTCTTTGATGAAGGGCCAGTTGTAGCCCTGCACCAGGCCGGGAAATTCTCCGGAGAAATGTCTCAAATGAAGGCTGTTTGACAGTGCAAAGAATAGTAGCTCAGCGGAAGGAAAATGAAGTGTAGTCAGTCATTCAGTGGCACAGCACTTGGTCACTAAGCATTTGGCATAATGACAGCTAAGGTGTTTACAAGGTGATGAGATTCGCATTCGCCGATTACACATACTGCAAGGTTGATGCAAGGATCACGAGGGATCATTTTTTACACAGAATGGCTTGACTCTGCAGCCTCCTAATTTAAATCCCATCGAAAATTCATGGGATTGACTAGAAAGGGAGCCGAGAGCCTTACCACACCTTCCATTTTCGCCAGGAAATTTTTCAACGGTTGCTGGAGCTTAGGAAGATTTATTTAGATGGTTTGCAAAAAATTTTGCATAATCTGCATATGCCCAACATAATGAAGGCCGTTATCCATGTTAAAGGTGGTACAATGATCTATCAAGTTTGACCACATTCATACATTCACACATCACCAGGGTGCGACAAACTAAGACCAAGTAATAAATATAAAGTAAGAAATTCTTCAATTCACCTGTGTGGAAATTCTAGATCAATGCGACAGTCAGCAATCTGCGAAAATACGTTATAGTCCGCAGAGTGACGGTGGAAGTCTATCAAAATGCTCGGAAGTCATGCCGCACTCGAGAAATGTCAAGTACACCTAAAAAACATGCGTGATATTTGCTTTAGAAGTATATTCTAGAGAACACACAATAAATGCATTCAGATAAACAGGCTTTTGCCTCTTCACTAGGATGTTAACATAAACCCATTTTATTTTTTATACGGGATATTTGGCTGGATAATTCATTGATTTAACACTGGTCGCCGAACAGCCACGAGTAAAGATGAACTTATCTTCTAAATGCTTTCATATAACTTGCCACCGCTGCTGCAGCTACGTACAGCCATTTTCCCATCAATCAAGTTTGTCGGAAATATGTACCACAATAAAATATTTACAATAGCGATAAAAGCTGTCAAATACAATGTCAAATCCAGAGAGTAAAGAGCTAAATCCTCAATTCCTTAAGTTACTGCATGCAAAAAAACTACTTGCAATTAATTTATACTGATACGATGAACGAGATCATGCAACATATTTGATGAGTTGCATACTCCCTTTTCCTTTTCAAATGTCCGGGAGAAATAGAATGAACAATAACTTTGGAGTACCTTAGTTTTCATGCAATAGTAACTACTACTACTAATGCAGAGCAAGAGGAAACTAAGACATGAGATAGAATAGTGGCCACATCATCGTCAGCACTATCAATGTCGACGAATTTACTTTTTGTTTTATGTTTAAGCCGCTATGCAAACTGCCTAAAATAAATTTCTCCACAAGGTAGTCCTCTAATTTCAAAATTCTACTAGCAGCCAAAAATGGCGAGAAAAAACCAAAAGGAAAACATTCGGAAGAAAGTCTAATTGCCTTACTGACGCATTAAAAGACAAAGACCTGGCACGTTAGCAAACCCACGAACAGTTCTCGCAGTATGCCTCGATATAAATTCGACAATGCTGGATCCTGGAACAAGCGCTCATTCACGATTTACTCTAACGAGGACAAATATTATGACAGCTTCTTATCGTAACAATGTGTAAAAAAAAATGTGGAGAAGACTTATAGCTAAGCGAGAGGGAATCCCTATTGATTTTATTATCCCACATTATTTTTCCATGTCGGAAATAGCGAACACGAGTTCAATAATGCCAATCGCTACCAACACCGAAGATTTACAATATTCTGACACGTATGAACTCTTATAAAAATCACACTCTGACCATAAGCAGCTATAATGAAGAAATGACCTACCGGAAGATTTGACACAATATATTGGGGCACGCAACATTTATAAACAAACCTCACAAAACAGAAAATTGATCAGCATACGAAAACCTTAAACAAGAGGAATTTGATTCTCGGCCTTCAGGAAAAAGTTTTTCTAAACCACATGAAGAACTATTATGTCGTAGAATTAAATACATAGGAAGCAGCAAATTAAAAAAGATAAGTTATTTTAAGCCTCCCTACTCAAGCCTATTTAGAATGGCGTTAAAAGAATGGGGAATCTATGCACAAAGTGTATTCCCACACGAGTTCCTGTGCATACATGTAGAAACAGCAAATTAGGAAGAAAGTTATAGGTGCAGAAAAACAGAATAGCAGTGAACCGAGAAAGTGATTCGTGACGCAATAAAATTCCCACTCTATTTCGACGAAAGGAAGGCTTGCCGGATTTTCAGCTCGAGACCTCACATCTTCTCTTGAGGGCGTTAATTCCGTAAGATACAATAGCTGTACCCTTCTGATGAGGACAATGCAATAACAGAAGCATCAAATTTTCGGACTGACTGAAAACAAGGAAATCAAGCTTGGTAAGCATCAGTAAAATGTAGTACAAAACTTTGGAGCAAATCAAAATTTATGCTTCAATTCAAGCATCAACATCCCACTCACAAGCACAGCATTACAAAATCAAATGCTTCAAATTTAATTCTAAAACATCTAATGCGTTTAACTGTTCAATATATACAGGGCATTGATGTAGCACAGTTACTTTATATATCATGTATGCATGATTTGATTCGACTCTCTTTAGGCTTAAGCTTTACACATACATAAAACGATCTTGATGCACACACAGCACAATCTCAACTCATTTGCGTTAACGTTTCCACGCATCTCTTTTTTGATAACTTTTAAATAACTAACTCATCAAGTACACTAGTCACACTCTAGTACAAGAAGGAACTAAACCAAATCTAAAATTAATAATAATGAGAAGAAAAATCATACATAAAATATGAAAGCTCTCGCAACAACAACAACGCGTTTGTTCAGCGCACCTTAGAACTTATCAATACTGGGGATATATTAGAAATCAAAACAACGAGCTCGCCTTCGGTGCAAAGGAATCGAGTTTACGAGGCAACGGAGAGCAATGCAATAGTGATAGCTTAAAATCATACTTGATGAACAAATAACAATAAAGGCCATTAAAAAATGTATTTGTTCACCTTGTAGAGAATAACAAAACGCAGTAAATTCGGCGGTAAAACGTGCACATAATTTAAGTACGTTCATAGCACGCAAGTGAGATGTTGAGGCAATACAAATGATATACCTGAAAATAAATAGGAAAAACCTCCCTCCAGCTGCGAAATTTGAAAAGAAGAGGAAGATTAAGAACGTGGACTGTTTTACAATTCAATAATGCAAAAATAGGTCTACACAAAGCCATTATTGATTGAAATTTCTACCGTTTGTTATACATTAATCCTATCGGCTGAAATACACACTCAAATGTATTAAGAGAACCAATCGATGAGCGATCCTTTTGGTGAACTTTATGTGAACGAGAAAACATTGTTGCAGCTTCAATGAGAGATCCAAGAGGTACGATACCAGCATGAGAATGTGCTATGTTTCTACAGTAAGTATGCCTATGATTTTTTTTTTATTGAATTAAGCCCTCTACATTTTTTTAAAATTTTTTTCAAGGTTTTTCTTGCCTTTCCAACGGCGAGTTTTAAAAACACGGATTATAATTGCTTTTCAGCTCCCAAAATGAGGAATAAATTCCATTTTATCTTAACATAATCGGAAGGTTCCAAGTGAGAATAATATATTCCTTCAGAATTTCCGGGTAACCCGAAAGAGAAAGCAGCTTTTCAACTAAGCTCTCAGAAATCAATCAGTAGTATCAACTTCATTAGAAACGTATATTCTTTTCATTCAATTCTCCCTAGTTAGAAAGAAAGACTTACCATTATACTTGGGTGGAAGGATTAATGATGCTAAGTCTAAATTGATGGCTTCAATACAAGAGACACTAAAGGTGGAGAATATTTTCGGCTATAGTGTAGTTACCCACTATGTTGATTTGAATACTTGACCATGATAATCAACAACTGAACTGTCGGCGACAGTCATTTTCTGCACTGGATACTAATTGCAGAAATACTCAAAAATTTTAAAAGTTGGTAATATTACTGTAACGCTGACATTAAATGTACCCTAATCTTGTATCTTACATACAATAGTCCTTGAATACTCAAGCGCATCTACGGATGAGATGAAAAATTCAGAGAAGAAAAAACAACAAAAAATGGTCGAAAATGGCACACCAAAATAAGCAGGAAGATGGCACCAGAAATGGTGATGTCTCAGCATCTTCACTGAGCTCTGAAACTCACTTTACTTTCTCTCCCTTAATTTCAGATCTTTGATCTAAAATTAAGCATTCAAATTCATGATCGATGGAGCGAGAGCATATAGGAACGCCTGCTGCTGTTTCAGTAGTCAACATAAAGTTTTGAAAAAAATTTCATAAGTACCAATAAATTTTCGACCTGGATTTATTTAGCAGATTTATTTAGCAGATTTATTGTTGGATAGAAAAGTACCAATAACGATGCAAGAAGCACCATTATTACTAGAAGTAGTAGCATTACCGACGGGAAAATACAGCTATACTGAGGGGAAATGCAAGATTAATGAAGAAAATACCACATTAATGACAGAAAATGCCGCAATACTGAGAAAAACCGCGCATGAGCAAAGAAAATGCAGCGAAGCCAAACACGGCTGTGATGAATTTAAAATACATCACTACTAGACTGAAAAAGCCGCACTACTGAGGGGAAGCTCCCCCTCGACACGTGCAGCCACTGCAGTGGTGACTCCAGCCGTGCGTGCGCCCCGGGTTGGGGATGACAGCTCCAGTGCGAGTCACTCCAGCGGCCTCGTAGTAAACAGATCCCTTCGCAAGCGTGGCGGCAGCGCTCGTGCCACTGATGTGGTCAGGCTGCCTAGGCAACCCTCAAATGTCGAGCAGCACAGGCTTCGTCTCTCTAGCGCACTTGACAACTGACGTGAGCAGCTTCACGAAGCCGGTGTCCTTGGGCTTCTCCAGCCCGCGCTGCACGCGGTTCTTCATCACAGCCACGAACTCGCGGTTGCTTAGCTGACCGTCGTCTGTCAAATGGAAACGCGTTAAAACCAGGGAAATTGTTAATGCTTTGCTGACCGTCGTCTGTGAGTCAGAAACATTGAATACAAGAGACAATGTTGTATTTGCAAGCACATTTTTAATTTAAGATAGCCGGATCTTGCTCAATGTGAGGAATTTACCTACAGTACTAGATTTTTATTGACAGTACAAAGAGATGGTCATTGACAGCACAAGATTTTCACGGACAGCATAAAAAGAAGGTTATTAATACAAAGAGATAGTTATTGGCATTACTAAGATGTGGTTCCTGATACAACATCGAGCTATCACGCCAATACTAGAAAGAGAACAAGGTTTATGTAAAATGTGGGAATATAATCAGCTTTGTTTATGATCAGGATGAAATAGAGTATCAGGCAGAAAAGATTCTAACAGGAATAACGAACCAAAAAATGACAATGCCTCTAAATTTACTGACAAAATGATTTATAAAATTTATTCAAGTTGACCAACCAGAAAAAATAAAGGCATATGAAAGGAGCCCATTTCAAGTTATCAACCTCAAAACGTAAATGTGAAACACCAGATGTGACACCCAAATTTATTTTCATCTCGATTTCTAATAAAAAGTTCACGTGTTGTGGTAATACTCACTGACTGCCAAAAAAAACTAATTCTAAAAACAGTCCCTAGTAACGAAGCAATACGAATATGAAAACCTCTTCGCCTGGGCTTCCTTGCCAAATATCAAAAATTTAACTCACCCAACACCTAATAGTTCAAAGTGATATTATTGACCTTAATATGAGGTGCCGAGCTGAGAGTTAGGTAAGCCTCATTTTGTTAAAATAAAATAAGATTTTTCCTTGTTAAGGATTATCTTTTTTCGGTTCGCTACTCTACTGTCTTTTTTCAGCCCCTCTAACTTTATTTTTCAACTTTTCATTGCCTTCCTTTTTAACTTGCTGTTTCTATGCAGAGGGGATCTAGTGTGGGAACCCACTTTGTGCATAGATTCCGAGTTCCCTTCACTCCATGCAATATTTCCTTTTTTGGAACGCCTTCGTTGCGGTTAAGAATGCTTGAACTAATTTATCTGATAAGCTCATCATTATCGAGCTACATTTATGCACGTGCTACATATTGAAGGTAAACACGAGCATACAGATGTGCCGGGGTCTCGGGGGGGAAGCAACTCATGGAGTGCAGTGCACGGATACATCGGGGTCTCCACCAGGTCAGGGGGAATACAACTATTGTTTCTATGGCAATTAGCGCTCCCAGGGGGAATATGTGAGGTCCCGAGCTAAAGGTTAGGTAGGCTTTCCTTTTGTTGAAATAAAATAGGCTTTTGTTTAGTTACGAACCAGCGTTTTTCGGTTCACTGCTGTCCTGTTTTTCAGTACATACCATTTCCTTCTTCAACCAATACCTTATTCCCTGAACTTCATTTAAAATTTACTGTTTCTATGCACCTTGTGCACAGATTCCGAGTTCCCTTAACTCCATACTAAATGATACCCTCCTCTTTCCTCCTTTGGAGTACCTTGTTGTTAGGGAGGCTTGAACTAACATCTAATCTAATCAGGGTCTTGATTTAGAAAGATTCAGCATCACTGGTTAAAATATCACAGGCCAGGGAAAGTCAGAAGCGGCACTCACTGTTCTCATCGAAGAGAGTGAAGACGACGTTCACTACGTGGTCGGAGAGGTGGACGTGGGCCACCGTTTTAGCTACGTGCTTCAGCGTCACTGTCCACAAATGTGATAAATCAAGGGGCGTACGTGATTTTTGCTTTAGCATTACTTTAATTGCATACATATACATGAAAAATACTTTTATGGCTGTTTCATCACTTTTGTCTATAAAATCGTCCGGGAGCCAAAACAATCTTGCTTTTCAATTTTGACAATATGTACAAGGAACATGCATTTAAAAAAATGATTTCATTTCTGATAAAACAGACGATGATAACTCTGACATACAAACTTCCACTTTTCAACAAAAGCAACCATACGAGCTAAATAGTTTAATCTCATTTACCGTGAATAAATTGAATCAAATATTTCACTAAAACTCA
>JACJUY010000673.1:151804-196218 GCA_014220935.1 Platorchestia sp. MABIK
GATATTTTATATTTAGCTTCGTAATTTCATATTAAAAATGTTACCTATCCGTGCTGTTTTCTTCGTCTTTAAATTCTTAATGATAGTCCGCCTAAGGAGTGTAAATTTTACTGAACATCTGCATTTGATTATGTCATTATCTGTGGTATGGCACACACTCATGACATCAGTTAATTTTCCTGATATAGCACACCATACTTTATCATATCAATTATTGCCTCATGTATAGCACATCTGCACTTGGGATAAGTCTTTGCCTCTGGTATAGCATAGCATCTGCACTTGATATCGGTTATTACCTCTGCTAGAGCACACCATCTGTTGGCCTCAGTCATTCCTCCTTGTATTACACATCAACTGCACTGGATATCATTTGTTACCTAAGGTAAAACGCCCCACCTGCATTTGACACCAGAAAAGAATACGGTAATATGAACGAGCTGTGTGGCCCACTTTCGGTTGCTACCCAATACCAGTACAGTCATACACCGATCCCACACAGGCATAAGCGCACGAGAGAAAAATAATATCAACACGTTAAGTGTGGCGGGTTAAACTGAAGTTCAATTTTCAACTCAAATTAGAGTTGATTTTAGAGATCACTTTTGAAATAACGAACGTTAAATAGATCGCCCCTTCTTTTAGTTTTCATAAAGCATTCATCAAAATTGAATTAGTGACTGCTTGTTGGTCAGCAGCATTTTAAAAACCCCTTCAGTGACCAACGGTGGGTCACGTCGCACTTAAAGTGTTAACGATCATAATAAGGTCATAATAATAATCCCATTCAGCCATCAATTTTCACGAGGAATCATCCGTGATTTTCTCCATGATTTCCCGTCCATAGTTTTTACTTCTAGCATCGCACACCACCACCTACAATAGCCGTCATTCATCTCCTCCACCTTGGATCATGGACCCTCACCCTGATCAATAGACGCCCCAGCGATGTGGTAGAAGGTGAGCGCGGTGTCGACATCGTTGATGTTGTTCAAGAAATGGAAGAAGTGGAGGTAATCTTCGCGGCTGATGCCCTTAGCGTCGTCGTTCTGAAAAATTCGTAGATATGTGGACCACGGCCTGACTGTTAGGGACGAAACAATGAACGAGGCAGTCACAAAAGTTCTAAGCCAGTCAAACGAGTGAAGAGTCGACTCTGAGTTTAAATCCAGAACTACGTTTTGGTGGTATGAAGGTACACAAAGACGTAGTTGGCATGAAAAACTAGCAAATCATTCATAGATGGAGAAGTGAAATACTATCCCACTACACAGCAGTACTGACATAAACAGAGAATGGATATAATTCGCACGTCATGTTACACATAATTTACCGAAACTCACAGAAAACATGTGGTTTGTGCATCAAACTACATATTTTATAAGGTTGCACCAAACTATAAAAAAATATAATCAGTTAATGATATTTAGTCGTACTAAAGCTCGTAGCGGACAGATGCAATTTTGAAATGCTGCAGAACACTACTAAGGGACACAGAAATACATAATTGGAAAAGGACACGCTTTGCAGTAGCACTAAAATGTTTATCTTAGTTGCACTTAGATGTTTATTTTTATAGAGAATACAAATATTTGAAAGGAGTAATCAATAGTTCAGTACCAAGATATAGACGGAATAAATATTTCAAGCTCTCCTCTAATACAAAGACACACGGAGATTTGGAATAATCGGTGAGGGCAAGCTTCACAGTTAAGATACAAAAACAAGCAAGATCAAATGCTCACCCTGAAAGTTTTCTTAATCTTAATCACATGAAAATAAATCACCCTGAAAGTTTTCTTGATCCTCTTGAGCATCCGAGACTTCTTGTTAGGCGGGTACCCTCCGTAGGCCAGGAGCAGCTCAGCAAAGTCCACCTCACTGATGAGACCGTCTTCATTGGGGCCCTTGCGCCGGAACTGGGGCCAAAGTTCAGGTTAGTACGAAATTCAGGAGTAATTATGTACAACAGCCGGAACTGATGGCCGAGGTCCAGGTCAGAACGAAATTCAGGAGTAATTATGTACAACAGCCGGAACTGGTGGCCGAGGTCCAGGTCAGAACGAAATTCAGGAGTAATTATGTACAACAGCCGGAACTGGTGGCCGAGGTCCAGGTCAGAACGAAATTCAGGAGTAATTATGTACAACAGCCGGAATTGGTGGCCGAGGTCCAGGTCAGAACAAAATTCAGGAGTAATTATGTACAACAGCCGGAACTGGTGGCCGAGGTCCAGGTCAGAACGAAATTCAGGAGAAATTATGTACAACAGCCGGAACTGGTGGCCGAGGTCCAGGTCAGTACGAAATTCACGAGAAATTGTGTACAACAGCCGGAACTGGTGGCCGAGGTCCAGGTCAGTACGAAATTCACGAGAAATTGTGTACAACAGCCGGAACTGGGGCCGAGGTACAGGTTGATAAGAAATTCATGAAGAATGATGATGTACAACAGTGAGAATTGTGGCCAAATTACAGGTTGGTAAGAAATTCATGAAAAATGATGATGTACAAGCTGGAGACAAGCTGATGAACTAGGGCCAAATTACAGGTTGGTACGAAGTTCACGAAAAATTACAATGTACAACAGCGGGAACTGTGGCCAAAATGAAGTTTAGTAAAAATAAAAGTAAAGTAAAATAGGCAGGTACTGGTTTTCAGTCACGTAGATAAGGCTGGAAGAGTAATAAGGAAAGCTCAAGGATAAAAATAAATAAGAAAAAGCACTTCCCGAAACTTGAATTAGTAAACACGAGACTAGATGTCTTGAAAAAAGATGTGTAATACCACTATAAAAAGATTAGATTAGTCGTTAGTTTTAGCCTCCATACCCGCAGCAACAAATGCGATCCAAAGAGAGGAAGGAGGAAGGCACCATTTAGAATGGAGTGTAGGAAACGCGGAATCTACGCAGCAAGGGCATAGAAACAGTAAGTTGGGAAAGAAGATTATGAAGCAAGATCAAAGTTGAAGAAGGAAGTAGTAGGAGCTGAAAAACAGGACAGCAGTGAACCGAAAAAAGGGTGGTCCGTAACAAACCAAAATCCTATTCTACTGCAACAAAAAGAAAGCCTACCTAACCTCTAGCTCGGGCCCTCACATAGTCCCCCTGGGAGCGCCAATTCCCATAGATACAATAGTTGTATCCCCCTGAGGGGACCACTATAAAAAGATAATTTTCAGGTCACTCACTCCATTCTTAGGCTTGTTTTGTTATCACACTTTGTGCGTGCTAAAGTAGCTTCACGACCTTGGAAACAATTGACTAAACTGCAGCACCGGCTTCGCACAACGACACATTTTTACTGGTAAACAATTATAATAACTCATACTGTCGTTCATAAGCTAATAAGTTACTACAGCAACACGCACACGTAATGTCTTACAAATTCTAGCGAGTTAAACTAGCAACACACACTTTTTGTAGTTCACTCGAGCATGTTGCTATAACAAGACACTATTGCTCTTAGTAAAATATCCATTGCTTAAACATACAAGTGCTTACTACAGCATGACATCATTCCTCAAACGTACAGGTATATTACAGTAACACACATACACTTTTGATTATACGCACCCGTATAAACTACAGCAAGATATAATATTATTACTATCTAAGAAAGTTTTAGCCTCCCTTAACCACGACAAAGATGTTCCAAGAGAGGAAGGAGGAAGACACCATTTAGTATGGAGTTGAGGGAACGCGGAATCTATGCACAAGGTGCACAGAAACAGTAAGAAAAGAAAGAAGTTCATGAAACAAGAAAAAGTTTAAAAAGAAAGTAGTAGGAGCTGAAAAACAGGACAGCAGTGAGCCGAAAAAAAGAGCCCGCAACAAAACAAAAATCTATTTTATTTCAACAAAAAGGAAGCCTACCTATCCCTTAGCTCGGACCCTCACATAGTCCCCCTGGGAGCGCTAATACCCATAGATACAACAGTTGTATCCCCCTGAGGGGAGCAAGAAATATCATAATTACTCATTCATATTGGTACATTACAGTACAGACACATTAATACATAAACACGCTAGAGTCTTAATACAGCAACAAACTCTCTAAACATGACTTGTCATCAGCCTAAAAAGCTAGGAATAAAAAAGAACACGCCAACAACAATAGCACAAAAATTTACAAAATTAGCTACATCCAAAAATTTAAAAGACTGCCTGTGAGGAAAGAAGCACACCTCAAGGCTGAGGATCTCCTGCTGCAGCTGCTTCTGGAACTCGAGGAAGCGGTCGATGGTGAGCTTGTCCGTCAGGTCGCGCCCGAAGAAGAATGTGCTCAGTGCAGAGTTCACGCCCTGCAACAGTCAATATCTTCACATCATGTTTTAGACAAAAACCTTCACACCATGTTTTAGTCAATACCTTCCTACCCTGCAATAGTCAAAACTTTTACGCTTTACAACAGTCTAAACTTTCATACCCTGTAGCAGTCGAACTCTTCACGCCCTGCAACAGTCAAAGCCTTCACGCCCTGCAATAGTTAAAACCTTCACGCCCTGCAATAGTTAAAACCTTCCAAACATGCAACAGTCAAAACCTTCAAACCCTGCAACAGTCAAAACATTCACGCTCTGGAGCAGCCAACTTCATTCCTGCCTGAATACGTCCCCCTGCGCTGCACTGGTAAACCAAACAAAGCAGTTGAACTTAGTATCACTTGTTTCTGCAAAACTAGTACGAATTAAAGAAAAATCAGCATGAATTTGAGCTAACTTTGGGAAAAGTAATAAAACGTTTATTATCGTTACTTTATCAACGGAAGCTTGAAATAAATTTGCAGAGCACAATTTAAGTTCAAAGAGTCTAAGTAGTTTTTCAAAATCATAATTTTAGTGAAAAATTGCAGGAACCATCATTGAGAAACTGTATGAAAGATGCGTCCATGAACTTCGTAAGATTTGGTGAACTCAATAATAGTAAATTTTTAAATGCCAAAATCCTTGAGGGTTGTTGAAATTACACTGGACATACATACTAGTTTGTCGAAAACTACAGTAACTTATGGCTTTGACACCAAAAAATGGTCTAGGGAACAATCTTCTCGAGGTTACTGGTAATTATGATTACGTTGTCTCCTATTACTGATCGAAAACAATAAAATACTAAAATTTCACTAACGACTCGATCAACCACTCGGACGTTATTGCGGGGCATTTGAACTCCATGGAAAAATACTGCCTGTACACAAACGCACATTAAGTGATTGAAACTCATAAAGCATTCGAGGTAACCCTACACCATCACATAACACGCACACTGTTGCCAATAATACTAGTGTCTGCTACAGTAAGACACAATTGCTTATATATCCTGGTACGTTACATTAGCAACACACACACACACACTATTGCTTGTACATACTTGTGTTAACTATGGCCAGAAACTATTGCTTATGTAAACTGG
The DNA here is from genome assembly GCA_014220935.1 of Platorchestia sp. MABIK. Classification (NCBI taxonomy): domain Eukaryota; kingdom Metazoa; phylum Arthropoda; class Malacostraca; order Amphipoda; family Talitridae; genus Platorchestia; species Platorchestia sp. MABIK. The sequence continues at coordinate 157,217 of JACJUY010000673.1, forward strand.
CATGATACAATAGTAATACACACAATTGCTTATATACACTAGTGTTTACTACAGCAGCACACTCTTTCTGAGCACGACTAGTCATGTGTTTCATTACACTAGGCCTTTGAGTTTGCGTAGAGAAATGCATAATCCCCACACACGGCGAGGAAAATCTCAACTGAAGCCAAGTGAGCATGAAGCTACCATCAGATCTGCACCCTTACTATCACAGCAGCCATGTAAAAACATTGGAACTGATAAGCTACGCTAAATTATAGAAACGGTACGCTAAGAAATGACTCATTCCTAAATTGCTGTTTTTTCCCCTTCCCACAAGTTTTCCATCACCAATTTGCTGCCGTTTCTACTCCCATCAAGTTTCCCATCACCAATTGGCTGCCGTTTCTACTTCCATCAAGTTTCCCATCACCAATTGGCTGCCGTTTCTACTTCCATCAAGTTTCCCATCACCAATTGGCTGCCGTTTCTACTTCCATCAAGTTTCCCATCTCCAATTGGTTGCCATTTCTACCTCTGTCAAGTTTACCATCACCTATTTTACAACAGAAAATCAGAAAAAATTGAACAGGTTGAGATTAGAACGTTTACAATTTTTCCACTTCATTTTCTCACACGCCCAATTCTACACGCTTAGAAAGCTCTTGGATGTTGCCCACCTTGAAAGTGTTGCCAGTGTTGGAGTGGTCACGATGCTTGGCTCCCATGCTCGTCTGGTTGCGCAGAAGCGTCGCCACTTTCTCGAATTCGTCGTAGTCAACATCGCCATCTCCGTTCAGGTCAAACATGCGGAAGGCAATCTCGAAGTGGCGTCTGGAAGCTGAATAATGTAACATGTTAAAAGAATCTCAAAAACTGATATTCAACTATTTTTTGATAGAAATTTCACCATTTATGTTCGATTTAAATTTCTTGAAAGAATTCCTAAAATTTAGCAAGGTTACTTGTCACTTGTCCTAGAAGTAAACATGGCCAAATTTTACTTATAAGCGCAACATTGAATTAATCAGAAACCATTGAAATAATCAGGAAATGTAGCCCGTCACTACTCTCACCAGTAAATGCTGGGAGTGCAAATGACATCTTCACGTTAAAATCGTGATAACAAATTTGTTTACCATGAAACCATTTTTGGCAGCCACTGTTCCTTTATTTTTCCCTACAGCGAGATGGTACAGTCCACCAGTTCCAATACCAAGCAATGAAAGATACGATGACAATCAAAAATAAAAATATACTCGTAACATCTATGCTAAGGTCCGGTGAGATTCAATAACCTCAGAAATACGATATAAATACAACCAGTTTGATGTAAATGATGCTAGCCTTGTAAAATTAATGGAGAAGGCTGTATTATGATTTTGTATTTGTGGAAAAGGTAAAAAAATTATTAAAAATTGATAATTATTAAAATTATTATTATTGTGGAGAATGTAGAAAGTACAACCCATGAAAAGTAAAACCCAGCTCAAATCCTGATTTTATTCACATTGGCAAAGGTGACCACACTTTTATGATATGACGATTGTGTGTTAAAGTCAATTTACCAATTGGTGACTGCATCAAAGTTAATGACAGTGAATGTGACTCATTTCTCTCCTACTCTGGTGCCTACGTATGAATGGGGTGAGATGGCGAGGGGAGAACAAATTAGATTAAATGTTAGTTGGAGCTTCCCCAACCACAACAACGACGATCCAAAAAGATGAAAGAATAAAGCACTGTTAAGTACGGAGTTAAAGAAATGTGGAATCTATGCACCAGGTGCATAGACAGTCAGTCAAGAGTGAAGTTCATGAAACAAGATAAAAGTTGAACAAGAAAATAGAAGGTGTATAAAAATGGGACAGCGGTGAACCAAAGAAAGATAGATCTTAACATATTGAAAGATATTTCATCTCAACCACAAGAAGGCCTGCCTAACTCAGCTAGGGCCCTCACTTATTCCCCCTGGGAGCGCTAATTCCCATAGTTACAATAGTTGTATAACTCTGAGGAGCAGATAGGAACATAAGAAAGGGCAACTTAACTCACTTCAATTGCCATACTCTGTTCTACTTCATTTTTATCAACCCTCTCAGAGTAACGTAAAACTTCTTTGATTACATGGAGCTTCATTTCATTGAATTCAACATTCCAATAAAATGAAAATCTCAAACTCATTTAATGCTTCCTAATTTTCCTCAGTAAAATTTGGAATGAAAATAGCATTCCAACAAATTTTTTTGTGTTGTTCATACCAACAGAAGATCCACTGAAATATGATCCATATCAAATCTACAGGTACAGAGATGGTGAACGTAGATCTACAGGTAAGTTGCATCACAGTGGCAGTGAAGACTGTGCTTGTTTGCATTTTAGATTATCAGGTAGTTTAGCCTCCCTAACTACTTAAATCAGTGTTCCAAAGAGAGGAAGGAAAAGGTCCTATTCAGTGAGGAAAGCACCATTTAGCAAGGAAGACACCAATTGGTATGGAAGAGAATGGGGCAATTGTGTACATGGTGTGTTCCACAAAGGATCCCTTGTTCATGGAAATGACAAAATTGAATAAGGTTTATGAAACAAAATAAAAGATGAAGGAGAAAGTAATATTGACTGAAAAGCAGCATTGTACCAAAAAAGATGAATAACAGAATAACAAAAAAAAAAGTTTGATTTTAATTAAAGGAACGTAAAGGAAAAGAAAGTTTAGACCCTCACATCTTCCCTCCCTGGAAACACTATTTCCTACCAATGCAATACCTGCATTCCTTTTGACCAGTGTTGTTCTTTGCAGCGATGTAAATGCACTAAAATATATAGGTATCTCAGGCACCAACTATTTGGCTGAACATAAAACCTGATATGATACCACAGCTTCAATGTTGCTAAAAATAAAGCTGACTGGAGCCCTTTTTTGCAGAAACATAAAATGCACTAAAATATATTAGGCATCTAAGCTTTAAGCATCAACTTTTTTCTGAATTTATAACCTGATATTATGTGACACCACAGCTTTAACCTTGCAAAACAAATAGCTTGGTACATTGCCCATCACTGTGGTGATGTAGACTGTTTTCTCACTGGACAGCACAGTGCCAAGCACCAACTTTTTTTGCTGAAAATAAACATGATGTTATGGGACACCACAGCTTTAACCTTACAAAACAAATAGCTTGGTACATTGCCCATGAGTGTGGTAATGTAGACTGTTTTCTCACTGGACAGCACGGTGAGCAAGAAGATGTAATCACTGAAGGAGATGAGGCCAGCGCTGCCAAGTTTGTAGAAGATGGAATCTTCATCCAGGGCCAAGGACAGCTTCTTGCCTTGGCTCTGCCATCACACAATTGAAAGTCATTAATTTAGAATTACCTTGGAAGCACATCAAGCTTAACAGAAGCTTGTACCATTTACATGACAGAGAAAGGTTCTAAAATGGTTCCAGGTTAGAATTGTAGTGAGCTGGGAAGATTTTATTTGTGTGAGAATCATGACTCAGAAATGAGTAAAAATTAAATCTTTTATTAAAAATAACTTTTAATCATGATTTCTGAAGTTAGTTATAATTATTTAGAGTACTGAAAAATACTTTGCTGTTTTGCACTGCCATCACCCAGGACCATCAATTGTGTGAAACTAATGCTGAGATAAGCAAACATGACATCTGGCTGATTTTTAATTTTCAGAATAAATACACAGGTATCTCTACCTCCAGTGAACATAAAAAAATTAATTTATTGATATCCTCACATCCACAATTAAATCATTAAGAAAATATAGTATGACAGCAAATTTTTATGCAAATGGAATTTGTCTAAGTGAATTTAATGCAACCCTCATTCAAAGAAATAAAGATAGATCTTTTAGAGTAAGCCACTTTGCCTGTTATTAGCAGAACAATTCAGTTAGCCAGTCACAACTACAATTATTATAGGAAGAAATTAGATGCAAGTCACTGATAACAAAGGATTCAGCAGGATGGTTGGACTTCAGAAGTCCTTGTATAAGAGGACAAAGAAGTTTGACGTCATCAGTATCAGCTTTTGAGGCATTCGTTGAAAAGAAACCCTACCTCCTTTGGGTGGTATAGAATATTCAAGAAAATTAAGTGAACTAACAAGTGATTAGATGAAAGATGAATGTATCTATCCCATATAATAAGTCAGTCAGAATCATTCATCACTGGACAAAATCAAGCCATTATAACAATTATATGCTCCTGAAACATGTGCTTTGGAGCTCTGGAATAAACTGTAATGAACAAAAGCTCAAAGAGTTTTCTACAGAGCATTTCATTTTTCTTTTATTTCTTTCCAAAATGACAATAGATAAATAAGATGAATAATCTTTTCTATGAATTTCCCAAGTTTGAGAAACAAGCGTTTTACCAAAAACTTTTAGGAATCTTTTTATTTTTTCACAGTATATTTCATCAATGAGTTAAAGCTTGCAATCACATGGATCAACTGGCTTAACCAGCCATTTTATAGAATTACTCTTTTTGAACTTGTGGTGAATCTCAGTTATGATAAATTTTATACAAATAGGGAAGTTTGGTGGATAAGGAAGATTTTGATGAGAACAGCTAAGCAGCAAAGGGGATCAGCAAGTGTCAGGATTAGCTATGACCAAAATGCCAGGGGGTTCTAGCTACCTGCCCATACATTAAGTAAGGCTATGGTGTACTGTTCAAGGAGTGTTTCAAAAAAGGATGTTACAATCACAAACCACAGCTAGGCAATCATACATGCTAATAATTAAAATAAAAGCTGCATTCAAAGGCATGAAATCATCTCATTTCAAATTCATAATTATTCAATAAAACAGTTACCAGGCCAACTCAACAACTCTTGTGCCCAGCTGTGCGAGGAAACTCAAAAAAGTGCAAAAAATTTTTCAAAGTATGGAGAAAAAAATTAAATCTAGTTTTATTCTTATTAGGAAAATAAAAGCAGCAATGATCAAGTGAACCTTCAGCTATAATATAGAAAAAAACCTGTCCCGCCTTGCTTCACTATTTTTTAGAGGCAGTACAATTAACACACCACAATGCATTACTCATAGAATGTATGTAGTAAGAAAATAAACTTTCCTCAGTAAATTACTCAATTTTAAGACCAATTTTTTTTATTAGCAAACATGTACAACAGTTGGATACATGTGATAGGTATAAAATCCAACAAAACATAAAAAAATATATCTGTGCTTTGCACCACGTCATCATGTAGAAGTGTAACAAACCAATATGAACTATTATGTACTATATACATGTGCAAGCTTAGCCTTACTGTGAATGTCTACAAGTTAGGTGTACAAGGTTCATAGCACAAAAACAAAGAAATTTACAAGACTATTTGTATGTATTAATTTTTTTATTAATTGAATAGATTATCTTGTTTTACACTTCACACATGCTCAGAGCACTCATATATGTACTTAAGGAAGAAAAATTCTACACAAACAAGAACCCTAATTTCAATCACCACAAGGAAAACAGCCAGTCATGTTCCTTAAATTTTTCAACTAACAAAAAAAAATTAATAATTTCTTAGCATGAGGGACACAAACAATGCAGTCAATGACCTAGAATGTGCATGTTATTCTAGATGTGTACAGTAAATACATAATTTGAGCAATGTACAATGCTTGTGCTATGTAATATCTACTGCAAAATACCTGCGCTATCATTATAAATCGCAATTTACTGCTACTACATGATACATTTTGCAGAGTACTTGTGCAATAAAATACACATTGTAAATTGCGGGAGCTATCTGGTATTTTTTTTCAAACTTCTTGTGCTACACAATATATATTGCCAAGTATTAGTGCGACATGACATATATTGCAAAATATCTAAGCTATTTGAACATATCAACACGCATTACGCAATGCCTAAAATGTCAAACATGATTTCTTATTTCCATGGATGAACTTTGTGCTTTCAACATCACATTATTAATCTCAAAGATTAGAGATTAGTTTAAGCCTCCTTAACCGCTACAAAAAAGAGCGTATCAAAGAGAGGAAGGCACCATTTAGTATGAATATTAGGGAATGCGGAGTCTATGCAGAAGGGGCATAGAAACAGTAAGTTGGGAAAGAAGTTCATGAAACAAGATCACAGTTGAAGAAAAAAGTCCGAGGTGCTGAAAAACAGGACAGCAGTGAACTGATTAAGGTGGTCCTTAACATAGCAAAAAAAAATATTTTATTTCAACAAAAAGAAGACCTACCTAACTCTCAGCTCGAGCCCCTACACATTTTCCCCTGGGAGCGCTAATTGCCATAGATACAATAGTTGTATCCCCCTGAGGGGTATTAATCTCAAAAGCAGTCAATGTCAATATAGATATTTAAAATGATATTCTAATGAAGTCTGCACTGTGATAAAGCAGACATTTCAAGATTAAAATCATGAACATTTTGTATGTTATAAATAAAGACAGATCTTTAAGATATGTGCTGAAAAGCAAATAATATTAGAAAAAAGGCCAATAATAATACAAAGGGCAGTGGGTCCAGAACCAAAATTAAATGAACCAGTCACATGAAAAACTTCAAAATCAAAAGGAAAAATACTTGCACAATTCCCAACACACAACTCAGACTTCAAAATGTAAGACATATAATGTCTCCATAATATCAAAAGAAATTCAACATCACAAAATAACATCTAATTTCAAACTTGCATTCATTTGATTGAATACTGCTGGTAAATACTAACCCACTAGTTTAGAGAAGATGATCGTTGAGCAATTATAAAACAATGCTGGGAACACTCATCAAAGTTTGTATTTTAATTGTGAAGGAAAGATTGTACTGCTGTTGAAAAGTTAGAAGTAAGTAGAAGAAAATGATACTCAGGGACTGATACATAGATGAAGCTGGTGCTCAGGGTTTTGAAATATTCCAAGATAATAATACACTAAAGATTGCAACAAAGGTGTTCCAAAGAGAGGAAGGAGGAAGTTACCATTTAGATAGGGAGTTAAGGGAATGCAGAATCTATGCACAAGGTGCATAGAAACAGCAAGTTAAAAAAGAAGTTTATGAAACCAGATAAAAGTTGAAGAAGAAGGTATTAGGAGCTGAAAAACACAACAGCAGTGAATAAAAAAGATGGTGCATAACAGAACAAAAAAGCCTACACTATTTCAGCAAAAAAAAGGCCTACCTAACTTTTAGTTCAGGACCTCGCATATTCCCCTTGGAAGCACTAATTCCCATCGATTCAGTAATTGCATACCCTTGAGCAGAATAAAGCACTAAAACACCAGCAAAAAAACACACGAAAGGCATTAATTATAACAGAATTAATCTAGTAGAAGTGGTTCACACACAAAGAGCTAACCAAATAACCCCTTAATGAACAAGAAATGAAGATGAAAGTTTAGCATTGCTCAAGAAATACTAAACCACAACAAGTTAAAGCCTGTTAGTGAAGCTTAGCATTTTGCTGGAGACTGAATTAAATAAATCTGTAAGCCATCTTCCCAACAAAAATTTTGAAATAACATATACAGTCGTACCTCGGTACTTGACCGCCTCTATACTCGACCAAATCGGTGCTCAACCAAAAAATTCGAGTAGAAAATGTATCAGACCTCGAACAGATTTTTGGTACTCGACTAGCCGAGTCGACCCGAACGCACTCCTCGGCCAGCGGGTAAGCGTCAGTTCGACTCGGACCGCCAGCGGAGTAAGACGTACGCAGTTTGTTCGAGTATTTCTTCCCAGATTTAAACTTTTTCATGTTGCTCTAGCTCTAGGAAAATTGGTTTTGGTGTTCGAACAAATCGGTGTTCGACCACCACCTCAGAACGGATTATGGTCGAGTACCGAGGTACGACTGTATTCCAGTGAGGTAATAAATCTTAAAAAAAATGCTGAAAAACCATACTGCTGCATTTCTGATAAAACCTAATAAGTAAAGAGATCTGTTCTTTCGCTGAATTCCAAGTTCTGAAATGCAGTGACAGACCAGTTCTCTTATTTATTTCTAGCATCTTTTATACAAAAGTTCATAGTAATCTTGGACTTGATCACACAGTAAAATCCTCCTAATTGTACTTGCACACAAGTTAAATCAAAGGTAACACACCACACTATGAACACATAGCAAATCTAGTAAGAAGCCCAAACACGTGCATGCAGAGATATTTGGAATCAAAATCTGTGCACCCAAAGGAAAAAAAAACTCAAAACAAATGCTACTCACATTTTCGATTAGCTCTTCAAAACTCTAGAGAATAATAAATAAAATTAATAAAAAATTCTTTTGATCTAAAAAATTGCAAATAATGTAAATATACAAAAGCTCACAATCTAAACATTAAAATAAAGAACAATAAAAAATATACCTATACAAAGTAACACTTCTATTGAAATGTACAAAAATAAGAAAGTGCACATTTTCCCCATTTCTACAGTACACACAGATGAACCGCCCAATTAAACAACAATTTCAAGCATTCAAAATATACAACACAAACAGTGTCAGAAAATATGTGTAATAAAAAAATTGAAAAATATTTGCATTAACATTGCTTGATTATTTTGGTTACTGATTAGAAAGCACAGCTAATATGATTATTGATAAAGTTATGTAAGTCCCTCTGAAATAGAGTAAGATTTTATACTAAAAATGACCAGTTTTTTGTCAACACCAGTAAAATGCAAACGAGCTTAACAATGAAAGTTTATAGTACAATAAAAACTTATTGAGATATGAGAATTGAAGATTATACATGCCTAGCAAATCCATATAGGAATCATAACATTAAAAAAATAACTTGGATAAGCCACTAACAGAAAATCTAGCACAAATTAGAATAACAGAACAGCTCAAATAAATAGAGCAGGTATTCAACTCTTGACACATTGTCTGTATTGGTAAATTGCTTATTCAAATACAGTGCAAGTGAGCATCATTTAAATCATTTCAGTACTTTTTTCAAATAGATTTAAGCATAAGAGGTAGAATAATATTGCACAATTGTTTTCTTCAAACTTTGAAAATAAAATAAAATGTATACGAGTCTTAGAGTCAGTTTTTCAATTTTGCTGCTTACAGCCTAACTTAACCTGGCCTCGTATAGCAACCGTGCAAATGTAGTCAACATGTTAATGCAGAATTCTATGAATTCAAGGCCTTTATAACACAACTACAAAAAAGTAAACAAAAGCAAACTTGCGCAGACAAACTAATAACACTTGCAAACCATGATTCAACATTATAACTGAATTATTGAAATTCCATCATCAGTGCTGAAACTGGAGAAAAAAATATATATATTTGTTTTGATTAGGATCTTAAGAAAATTTTCTTTTTCTCCTATTTCAGCACTGATGATGGAATTTTAATAATTCTGAAATATATACAATGAATGTAATGTTCATTTTTACTGTAGTTCTTTCTTTTTCTACAAGTAATATTCTCTACAAATCATTCTATTTTTATTGGAAGTATAACATTATTACTGGATTTTAGGACCTGAAATATATTGGTGCTTTCTAAAATTTTGATGCATTTGAAGCCATAAAATTTTATTAAAAATTTTGCACGCAGAAGAAATATATTGATGATAAATTTATTTTCTGGCTGAGACCAAAGATACCATGCACTATATAAAAAATTTAAATGAATAATAAATCACAATAACACAAAATTTTGTCAGAAGCAAAAAAAATATGCCATGTGTGTTAGAATTTCACTGTATACGATAAGCAAAAATTGTGAGTAAATAACAGAAAAATTTCAGCCTGTCACTTGTATGAGGGCATAAGTGTATTCACTTCAGCAAACATATGTCACTTTTTTGATCCACTATTCCAATCAACTACAAAAATACAATGATCAAAATAAACTAACTTAAAACACCAGAATATGAATGTCATATAAAGTTGAAAATCTATTTGCACACATAAAACAAAGAAGACTTTGTGAAACGTACAAGTCTACTGAATTGGTGAACAGGTCAATTATTCTGTGTAGTTAGTCAAGTATTTAGAAGCAACTATGACAAAACCAGAATGAGTGAGTTCTAAAATGAAAAAATTATTCTAGTGGCGAACCTGCTTCTCATAATTTGCCATGATGGAAAATTTTCACATGAAACTTCCAAGGCTCAAATTTGTATGCATTTGGTGCCAATAGGAACCTGCTTAGGCAATGTCTTACCCTAAAATTTAGCCCTTATTTATATTTTGAATCAGGTTTAAGAGAAGTTCCATTGAATCTGAAAATAGTAACACTTTCATACTATTACATATATAAAATACAACTTCTAACACAGGAAACCTGTTTTAAAAAATTGACAGTAAAGCTGAACAAAGTTAACACAGCATGTCCTAACAAGAAACTTGACTGTTCTATTTATCAAATTAATTCAAGCTTTTAAAAAGCACTGAATAGTCCTGCTAAACCTCATCAACTCAGCAGAATTATTTTTATAAATACTCTTCCACCTAACATGCACATCATTGTGGATATAATTTTTCAACTTTTTCTCAGTAATTAATGATCATTTGCGATCACTCTACTCAATACAGGTAAAACAGCAGGGTGTTACATTACTTCAAATGCCTCACTCCAAATAAATGCTCACAAAATATTAGCCACTTCTATTTTTCTGCCTAGTAGCAAATAATGTTATTAAATATATTATAAATATTAGCTAACACAAGAAAGAACATTAAACTTCTCAGCATACATTTATGGACACAATTTACAATGAACAACACTCATACATTAAACCACAGTAATGAGAACCAAAATTCTTTTACATGATAGGAATTATCAAGACTTGGAAAAATAGAATATGTAAATGCAGAAAAATTGACAAGCCACACAACATTAGCAGATTGTGAAAAGTGAAAATTTTGAAATACATGAAATAAGAGAAAAAGGAGGTGAAAAATAATTCAAGAAAATTCACCAAAAAATATAAAAGCATTTGAGGTGTTATTGAAATTAAATGAACAAAGTCATGCCATGTGCATGAAAGCAATGCTAAGAATATTTAGAAAAGCACAATTTGAAAATGCAGAACTAGCACTTTAAATAAAAACTGTCAAAACTATCAAGACAGAATTAAAAGCAATCATTCATGAATTACATAAAATGTACAGAAAAACATGTGAAAAGGGAATAAGAGAAGGCTGAGACAGCACGTTAGGACTGAGACAGGAGTCCATGCATAGAGAAAAAGACAAAGACGGAAGATCAGACCTTTAAACCTAGAAAGTGTTTCTCAGGGACAACATTTTAAAATTTACACAACTCCAATTTTGAAAAAATCCACTGAGCAATAATGATAGAGAGAAATTAAACTGCCCAAAACATTAAAACTTACTACAAATTCAAGCATTTATAAGTATTCTAATATTTTTTTAAAAGCTAACACCAAATTTGAAGGATGTTCATAAAAATTTATGAATAACATCTCCATAATCACAATAGAGGAATTTTGTGAGATGCAATTGCTCCAAGAAATAAGAATATACAGAAGACCATGAAAGATGGGGTTGCAGAATCAGGCCCTAAAGGGAGAAAGATATTCAACAAGTAACATATACCACACAATGAGTAAGTGAGAGAGAAAAAAGCACTTACTGACATGACCTTTATGAGGAGCACGAAGAAATCACAGAGAAAGAGAAGCCAAGAGTATGAGTGAATATAAGATTAAACAGGTCAGTAAAGATGCAGACATGTAACAAATTGGAAAGGAGATATCAAGTAAAATGATTTTGAGGTGCACATTTGTGACAGGACACGCATGAATTGTTCAGGAACCCTGTACATGCTATCACAGAGCATCGACATGGTGCATCTTGTTAGCGCATCCTAAAAAAGATTTCTTGAAACTTATTCATTTGGTGTTTCGTTATGATTTGTCATGACAATGCTTTATCACCATAGCATGTCTCCTTATGGTTCATCACAGTGCATTATTGCCTTGTGTTAATATTTGGTACTGTGCATTAAAATCCTGTGTCACATCTGATCAATGAAAGATTTCCATTAACAGTTAAATATTATACAACTTAAATTCAATGTTCATAATGATCAACTGTAAATTTTTCCACTCATGTTATGAATAACTTGAGCTGTCAACATGACAGAGCAGTTATCTGTGATCAACATAAATTGAGCAATCATAATTCTACTAAAAATGCACCCTAAAAATGGAAATACTATGCCAAAGATTCCCTTGTTTACTATGATACTGGAACAACACTAAATTCTTAGATGTATTGTTAAAAAGAGCTGGACTTTCATAAAATGTTCATACAGATTGTGCTCCCGATGCACTTGAAATTCCCTTTAAGCATGCAAGAAAAGTTGCAAAAGAAGTGGTCAAAAGCTTCACTGATTTCTAATTATATGTTTTTTTTTGCCAGGATTCACCCAGCATTTCCCAAGTAATCTAGCAACTGTAATTGTTTTCAGAATTTTAATTTAATTTTAATTGTTATCAGAATTTGTATTTCACTACCTTTTTTTCTCCAAATAGTACATTGATTCTTCCAGTTAGGTGGTTCTAACGGCTGAAGAACTTTCTAAATGCAACAATTGAACAATAACAGGCACATTTGAGACATCACAAAACATTCTGCACTAAAGGTTTGTTGTAAAAAACAACAGCTATGCCCACAAGCAAGACAAGAAATTCACAGAAGAGCTGTAAACCTAGTTACAACTAAAACCCACAACACTCCCCTGTATCAAAAATCGATTGCACAGGGAGTGGGTACAACTAATTCCTAGTGCAGAAAGGAAAAAAATCATGTAACCATTGGTGAAGTTCTAAAGACACATTGAAGGGTGAAGGATAACACTTTTCAGAGCCCCTTCTGGAGGTGGTACAGATACAAAAAAAAAATGAAATTCACTGACACAAATGCTAATCAAAGCCTTGCATGTGGTACAAATAGGCCCAGAATAATCAGTTCACTAACTCAGGATATGTTTTCAATAATCAGAGATGCAAAGCAAAGTTGAATAAAAAATGGGAACTTCCATGAAACTCAGCTCAACTTTGATGACTGCTTTAATTTTTTTATTTGTAGCTTCCACATAATTTAGTCACCAAGACAATTTGTTATTCTAAATTGGTTACATTGAGAGCTCAACTACCATTTCTGCTCATTCAAGCCAATCATTTCAATGGCTGGTTAAGCCCCAACAACAAACAAAGCATAAGCCAATGGACAAGATAAATAGGGTGCAGTAAACTTTCTGTGATTCAGCCAACATCAAAAATGAGGTGGGATGCTTCTAGAAAAAATGAAGAGGAGATGACCTTCACTATCAGGTGCAATGTTTTTTCACTAAATAAAAGTAGGCAATACAGTTTACACATGAACAGTGAGGTAAATTTTAACTTAACAAATAGTAATATTTTTCATATGATGTTCAATACATGCCACAAAGTTTAACAAACAAAATTTTTGCTCAATTAACAATGATGAAGTGTCTCAATTTTCTCTCAAACAAACAGTTGTCCTTCAGTAGGAGAAAAAAATTTCAATTAAAAACAAATAGCTGTACACACAATATTTGGCTGATCAAACTCACAATTCAAGTACGATAGGTTAAAGAACTAATTTACAAATGTTGTGGGTAATTAACATCTGGGTAGAGAATCATCCAATTACTCAAGAAAAATGCACTGTAAAACGACCCAAATCTCACCTCCCCGGTTTAATCCTTCCCTCTCAAACAACAGTGAACACTAGTTTTTTCTCTATCTTTGAGAGTTAGCTATTGTTTGCAAGTGCTGAGAGAAGAGATTGCACTTTTCTAAGAGCTGTATGGTCCTGCCTTCTGATATCAATGAAAATTTCTAAAAACAGAAAAACCTTTTGCTAGTGAGTGAACCAAAAAATTTTGCAAACCAGCAGATCTTGTATTCCAGATAGCTAAACAAACTATGTACAGAACTAAATATCCATAATTCAATTTATATGTCAATTGTTCACAAATATTATAAGAATGAACAAGACAACATTTTTAGCTGAGGAACAACTTATTTACATGCAGAAACAACCCCCATATTTTTTTTTAAAGAGAGGACTCAAGCAAATTAAATTAAGTGCTTGATGAAATTACATTAATTATTATAACTGGGCTTCAAATGAAGTACCAAGCAACACAACTGCTACAGACATATAAAAAAGATTAATTGAGTAGACCCATTTGTCCTAATATCTACTGTCTAATGAGTGCAATTTCTCAAAACTACCGATAATTTAAGAATTTTATAAGCATTTTTATAGAGCTAAAGAAGCCCTTTAGAAGAGAAAATAGAAAAATATGATTCACAAATACTAGTAAAGTGTGCTCTAGATTGTATCAGAAGCTGTGAGACAATATAAAGCATTACAAAACACAAACTTTTGGCAAACTTGGGGGAAATATACAGCACATTCTAAGAAAGTCTTTCTATCAAATTCAAGTGCTAAGACCAAAAAATTACAACTTAGTACATGTGCTAGTGAAAAATTCTAGATTTTTTACACTTCCTCACCATAGCACAGAGCAACATTCTGCACTAAAGAGAAAAAAGTTAGTTTAGGCTGAGATAGGGAATTAAAATTCAAGTTTAAATTCAAAGCTAAGGATAAAAAGAGAAAGGAATTGGAACTGTCAAAAAAGGAATGACCAATGAATGGGACTTAGTACCCAGTTTAAATTTCAAGCTAAGGATGAAAGGAAAGCATGGGAATAATTAAATTGGAAAGGCCAAGAAAGGGACAGAGTACCTGGGACTCCCACGCCTGTAGGAACAGTGAGAGGGGAGGTAGCACATATGGGCGCCACACAGAGAGCACAAGTTATCAAACACAACACAAACACAAACTTATGATGGAGAATATGTACTTGAATAATACAAAGCCTAGCCTACAAAAAAAGCGTTCCCTGCAAGTTACAGTTCAATTTATTAAAGCTTTTAATTCAAGTTACTAAAGTGTACCTTCCTTAACAGTCCAATATTCCCTTTTTTTGCTATTCAGAATTAGTAAGAAAAGATAATGAAGTTTATTCCCTCTTTGCCAACAAGACAGGATCCAAACTTATGAATGAACTATGAGCTCCAGAAAAAAAACACAGCCCATATAAGAAATACATTGAACAATGCTCCATGAGTAACACAGTGGCTCTAAATCCTTCCACCCATAAATATTGTTATGGTGAATCAATCATAACTTTGAATTCATTTTACCTTCTGTATTTTTACAGGAAGTGATGACTGTTTATGCTCATTTACTTTAATTAATGCAATCATTTGGCTGACTCAGAGATATACAGAGTGCAGGCAGCACCAAAAAGCCATATTTTGTTGGCAAAATCCTAGAGTAAGGCGAGGTTCTGGAGATCTCAATCAGGCATGTGACAACACCTTTGAAATATTGCAGGACACTAGTGCCTAAAAGATGAATGACAGAACCCCAAAGATAATGTACTTTTCAGGTTAAGACTGGCATATATTAAAAAATCAGTAACACAAACAGTTTCAGAGTTTTACTCATTATTATTGAATTCAAGACTTAACCTCCATCTTTGCTCAGTTGAGCAATAATTACAGAGAAACTCAGAAGTTTCAGCTCAAGTGACACCACAAACAAGCAAAATTTGGATGTTTCAGTTGGCAAAGCCTACTTCATTGCCAAAAGAAAAAGCATCTCAATGAGATGAGAAGAGGAAATAAGAATACCAAATTAAAGCTAAAAGAGACTATTACAAGAGATTAGTTTGCACGGTGTGCCTGCCTCTATCCCACAAAAAAAGACAGGTGTAAAGAATGAAAGATAAGGGATATCCAACAATAAATCTGAACCTATATAGGACTCCTGTAACAAGTGTCCCAGTGGCACAGATTCTGTGGTGGGTAGCTAAGACATTGTTACTTGATACTAGAAGGATATAGCATGAGATGTATGAACCAAATTTTAGATAGATTGAAGGCTATGTCCCCTTAAAGTCTCAAAATATTATAGCATCATAGAAGCAAAGAACAATAGTATTTTAGGCCTGTCCTGATTGCAGCAATAAATTATTTGAATATATAAATTTCTCATGAAAATGTTCCCACTGCAACAATTTGTACTTTCAAGACTTAAAAATGTTGAGATAGTAAAATCTAATAAGTTTTTAATAGAAATTGAAGATGGGAGGGATAATGGAGGAACTAAAGATGAGAGAGACCAGTAAAAATTTTAAATATTTTCATTATTTACAGCTATTTATTGAGTTTTTAGAGATAAAATAGCCACAACAGAGACAATATGTATAACAGCAATAGAATGCTAAGGCGTAAGGGATTGAAGGCACATTTACGCATGAATTTAGATACTAGAAAAGCAGTACACTCATGAGAAGAATGGGGAAAGTTTTCTTATGAACATTATAAACGGACAAAACAGCCTCATAAATTAAAAAAATACAGAGAGAGAGAGAGAGAAAGACTTAAAATGAGAAACATCAAAGATGGAATATTATTTCCCACAACAAATCATAAAATACTTGAGAAAGACTGGAGTTTAAAATTTACAAATATCATTTATGAAACATAATAAATAAAAAAATAATCAGATGAAACACACAGAAACATTTAAATTGAAAAACATTAGCATTGAAAAAGAGATAATCTGTAAAATTGACATGAAAATGGAAAATACTCAAAGAGAAAATGGCACACAATGAAATATATTGGATAGATAGACCCAGAATATAGGGGGGGAAAAAGAAACAAGGCAGGAATGTGCTTGCAGACAACTTTCCTAATGATCAACTTTGAACTGTAGTATAACTTTATTACAATTACAAAATCTTTATTTAAATAAACGACACAATTATCTGCAAATGGAAAAGGTAAAAAATGAAAACAGTTACTCATATGTCCTATACAAGTTGATATAGGTGCATACTATTAAATAATGTGTCATTATGGAAAATGATCTTAAAATCGACTGAACTTATTTAAATTAAGTGAAAGGCAGCATTTACTGTAAATGACAACTATTTTCAGTCCCACCTATGGACTCTATGTACTACATCAATACCCTAGATGCATAAGTATTAAGGGACATTCTTCAGTTATTTATCTTTTTATGGGGGGAGAGGGGAAAACTTTTGAATAAAAAGCACATATACAAAGCCAAGTTTAGCAATCCTTGAACTGAAGTTCAGAGAAGATATTACACTAATATTCCATGCCTAGTTATCCTATTGAGTCAGTTTTTTAGGTTTTAGGTTTACATAAACATGTAAATAAACATTTTCAATACCTACAGGTAACACAGATAACAAAACAAAATTATGGAATAAACAAATATTGTTTCCACATGTAGTTTCCATAATTAATGTTTCCATGTAAGTGTTCTGCAAAATTACTGCAACTCAAGGTAGTTTGAGGTAGCATACTAGAACAGCAGAAAAAATAGTGCAGCAAGGGAAAACAAGCAAACAAACAGATACAGACCAAGTAAGAACCAAAAAGGAAAGTAAACAGAGCAAGTACGAATGTAAGTACTGTGATACTCTAACAAATAAGGCGACAGATGAAAATTCAAAAGAACAACCAAGAGAGACATCAACTTGATCTGACGCTATAGAATACGACACCAAACACGCAGAGGGCCAAACAAAAGCACGTATCATATTTTCATAAGGCTGCGATATAAAATAACCCTGAAAATTTATCCAAGATAAGACAGAAAGTATGAAACTTAGCGCACTATTTCTAAAATATTTCGTGAATATTTCACTGAGTTCACATTTTCAGCCCACCCATCTATCATTTTCAAAGCATCTTTCATCAATATTTTGTAATTACTTTATAGTGAAAATAATTTGCAAGTAGGAGTTTAAATCTACTATAAACACTGCCTAAATACACATTAATTTAACACCTCTTAGCATTATGTTTTCTACCAACAAATAGCTTCAAGGCAATATCGAGATACACTTAAAAATGTACGCATTGAAATACAGCATAAAACAATGATTTTTACCTGTATAAACAAATATTCACTTTGCTTAAATTGCAAATTCACTAAAAATTTAAAAGCAAAGAAAATGCTAATAAAATTAGTCATTTTTATTCAAAAGAAAGAAAAAAACGAAAACGTTTCGGAGACCAGCTCCATCATCAGTTCTGTAAAATACAAAGTACGATCAATCAAACGCAAGCATGAAAACATGGTCGATACTAAATTCTAAAATTTACAAACAAACACAAAAAAAAGGATAACTATGCATTAACTATTTGAAGGGGATCTGAGCTAAGCATATAGTTTAAAATTGGTTTTTCCTTAAAAATATGCTAAGATTCTAAAATCCTAAGGTCAAAATCACGGAAAGAACTGTCTATTATTTTAAAATCACCATCACAAACTATTGCACTACACTTCTCAGCTTGGCTGCGTATTGCTGAATGAGGAGGATTAGCCAACAAGTTACCAGTACGGAAACTCCTTCCGCGGTGCTCTGCTACTCTTGCGTAAATATTGCGCGACGTAATTCCGACATACGCCGATGCGCACTGCGCACAACTATACTTATTCACAACAGAAGAGCGCATGAGCCCGGGAATCGAGTCCTTGAACCGAAAAAATGAACCAATATTTGCTTTGCTAATCAGTATGACTCGTAAACTTACTCCAGGAAAAATAGTTTGTAAACTTACTCTTTCAAATAGTTAATGCATAGTTATCCTTTTTCTTTTTTTTTGGTTTGTTTGTTTGTAAATTTTAGAATTTAGTATCGACTGTGTTTTCATGCTTGCGTTCGATTGATCATACTTTGTATTTTACAGAACTGATGATGGGGCTGGTCTCCGAAACGTTTTCGTTTTTTTTCTTTCTTTTGAATAAAAATGACTAATTTTATTAACATTTTCTTCGCTTTTAAATTTTTAATGATTTTTACGTAATATCAAGGCAAACAGAAACACACTCCATTGCGTCCATTAGGGCCAGTAAAATTATAAACTGCCAGTAGAGAAAGATAGCATTGAAGAGATGTATCATCACAGTGTACCAGACCCACTGAGCTCCATATAAAAAAATATTTTTTTTAAATGCTATGACATTCAAGTCCTCATTGGAACAAACATCTAAAATGCAGCGTCCTTCACTGCTCTTCTCTGTAACCCAAAGATGGCAGCTTTGCGCAGACCTTCTAAGGAACACAGGAAAGTTAGAACAATTTTCTTGTTGGAAACTATTAAATTGCTGTGCTGTATTGAGAATAGTGAGCAATCATGATGAGAAATGATATCAAAAATGTAAAAGTTTTTCCGAAATTATTAAATTATAGGATGGTTTGAGTCTCCCTTTTCACAACAAATGTATTCCCAAGACAACAAGGCAGAAGGCACCATTTAACATGGAATTAAGAAATGGGGAACCTATGCACAAAGTGCATTCCTCACACCTTTTGCATAAAAACAGCAAGATTGAAATAATTCTATGGAACAAAATAAAAGTTTGCAAAAAAAACGTAAAGGAGACTGAAAAAAGAACAGCAGTAAAAAAAGATCGTAACAAAACGAAAAACCTTTTCTATTTCAACAAAAAGAAATTCTGCCTTTCGTCAGCTAGGGACCATTCATTTTCCTCCGGGGAGTGTTTACTCCCACAGATAGAATAATAATGTTTTCAAGTGATGAGATACATATCAATTAATAACACCCAAAAATATCAGTATACAATACCCAATGAATGATATCCCATACTAACAAATTGACTTAATAAAGCACATCTACAGAGGGAACTAAAGACTTGCGTTCTCATAACAAACCACACGCTTTTACATCCAAACATTCACCTCATTCCACATCTAGAAACGACATTCAAAAGAAGTTACAGTGTTTCTTACCTTAGGATCAAAGCGCTTGTATTGGTCCAGGCCAAGACCTGGAACAGATTAGGATCAGAATAAGACAGTATGTGCAGTCATTTGTCTGCACTGCAGTCAAGTGTCATTCGTCTGCACTGCAGTCAAGTGTCATTCGTCTGCACTGCAGTCAAGTGTCATTCGTCTGCACTGCAGTCAAGTGTCATTCGTCTGCACTGCAGTCAAGTGTCATTCGTCTGCACTGCAGTTACGTGTCATTTGTCTGCACTGCAGTTACGTGTCATTCGTCTGCAATGCAGTTAAGTGTCATTTGTCTGCACTGCAGTCAAGTGTCATTTGTCGGCACTGCAGTCAAGTGTCATTTGTCGGCACTGCAGTTAAGTGTCATTTGTCTGCACTGCAGTTAAGTGTCATTTGTCTGCACTGCAGTCAAGTGTCATTTGTCTGCACTGCAGTTTAGTGTCATTCGTCTGCACTGCAGTTAAGTGTCATTTGTCTACACTGCAGTTAAGTGTCATTTGTCTGCACTGCAGTTAAGTGTCATTTGTCTGCACTGCAGTTCAGTGTCATTTGTCTGCACTGAAATTAAATGTCATTTGTCTGCTCTGGAATCAAATGTCATTTGTCTGCTCTGGAATCAAATGTCATTTGTCTGCTCTGGAATCAAATGTCATTTGTCTGCGCTGGAATCAAATGTCATTTGTCTGCTCTGGAATCAAATGTCATTTGTCTGCTCTGGAATCAAATGTCATTTGTCTGCTCTGGAATCAAATGTCATTTGTCTGCTCTGGAATAAAATGTCATTTGTCTGCGCTGCAATCAAATGTCATTTGTCTGCGCTGCAATTAAATGTCATTTGTCTGCTCTGGAATCAAATGTCATTCGTCTGCGCTGCAGTTAAACGCAAGTCAGTGACAATGTAACTCCTAAAATTCAAACGGCCTTGATGAAATGTGAATTTTTCAACTTTTTAATGCAATTTTAAATGAATGGTAACCATGGACGCATTTTCTTGTAATTTCATTGTATATTTCCTCACCTAGATGTCCTCTGGCCACATTAGATTAGTTTGTTTGAGCATCCTCAACCGCAACAAAAGCTTTCTAAAGAGAAATTAGGATAAAGGTACAATTTTGTTTGAAGTTGAAGGAACGCAGAAGCTATGCACAAGGCATATTCCTACACAAGATCCTCTGCACATAGGAGCAGTAAGTTCAGAATGAAGGGCGTGAAGCAAGATAAAAGTTGGAGGGGCCAACACAAGGGAACAGCAGTGAAATAAAAAGAGATGGTCTTTAACGAAACAAAAGCATTTCACTTCTGCAGAAGTAGGCTTAAATAACTTTTAGCGCAGGACCTCACATTTCTTCTTGCCACATTATTGCAACTGAACTTCAGGTCAACAATAACTTGTGACATGAAGATTTTGTCAATTCCTGCATTTCATAAATTGGATTCTTTCTTCTGACATTTAATTTAATTATCTACTCGTACATCAGACGAGTCTTCAAATGTCCCCACAGTTTCATGTGAATCGTAATTTTTAGTTCTAATACAAATATTTCAACTCTGCAATGTATGTTGTCTTGAGTCTCCACACGCACACAAGACTCGAGTACTCAGAAACATGACAATAATGCTCCAACTTAGTCCACAAATTCATTAGTTAACGGTGCACACTTGCCTGGCCAGCACAGGCAAACATAACAGTAATACTTGCCTTTAGTTCACTCAAGCTTATAGTGTGCACACAAATTTATTCAGACAAACATGAAAGTAATGCTCCAACTTAGTCCAAAAATTCATAAGTTAATGGTACAAACTTGACCTGCCCGCACAGACAAACACATCAGTAATACCTCCCATAGTTCACACAAGCTTATAGTTTGCACACAACTTCACACCAACAAACTCAACATCAATGCCTCAGCTTAGTTCAAGCAAGTCATATTTAACACAGAGGCTCACCAACCTTCGGGCTGCTTGATGCCAGGTGTGATGGAGCGAAGGAAGTCGTCCGGGGTCATGAAGATCTCACTCTTGTCGCTGTCATCTGCAGACACTTTCAGCGTTGCGAAGTACCTGAAAATCTTGTCAGGAGTGCTGTACTGGCGGATGCGGTTTTCATACTCGATAATCTGCACACCAATTATACAGATTAGAATTTGAGGTTTGAAGCCTACAAACATCAAATTTGATGAATTTACCCTACAACAGCAGTTTGAACACACTGTGAAACTAGTATTCCTTAGAGAAAATTTATACATTGTTTTCTAAGGAAGTTACTTAATTTCTCCCTACGTATTCTCCACAGGCCAAGACATGTCTATCATGAATCTTAAGTGACTGACTTCCATGAGTCTGTCAAATCATTTCTTTCTTAATATTTAGGAAAAAGCAAAAATACATTGTAAAACTTTATTAGGCCTAGATTTTAGTAGCAACTGAATACAGAAACTTCTCTTGCAATAGTAAATGCTCATAAATAGCTTCTCTTCTATATGAACACAAAAACTGCAGCAGAAAAGACGTGACAGAAAAAAAGAGGTGCTTACTTTTCTGTCTCTGAAGCCAACTCTTTTCTTTTTCTCTCCTTCATCATCATCAGTCTCATCATCCGTTTCTTCCTCCTGTTTCTTGGAGATCTGACTGTTGCTGCTGTCATTGCCCCCCACAGCACTGGCAGCATCCACACGGTAGGAGGCCTTTACTGCTTCCCTTCTCTTCCTAATTGCCTTGGTCACTCTAAAACAAACAGTATTTAGAACTTGAAAATGCGGAACAATTCACCATACCAATGCTACCATTAAATAAAAATGCAATTAGGGTGAACCAAAATGGACTGAACTGGTTATAATATTCTCACTATCTACCAGTGAGACTAACTAAATTAACCTGGTTAGGCTATCTAACACAATAAACCTGAGAACACAATTCAGAAAACAATCCAGTATGGTTTGAAATTTTGCAAAAATAGCAATGAAAACTGTAAAAAAAATTATCCTGGACCAAGAACAATCCCTCTAAACAAAAGAAATGTGGACTCAATTCCACAAATGGAAGAAAAATCTTGCAAGAATCTGTTAAAATCCAACACAAAGAAAAAATAATTTTCAACTAGCGTCATTATGTAAACAACAAACTTGAAAATTCATAAAAAAAAAACATTATACTATATATTGTATTATTAGCATTTTCATTGCTTTTAAATCTTTAGTGAATGTACAAATTAACTAAATTGAACATCTGTTCAAACTTGAAAACTGTTGCAATTTAACCATTTGACAGAAAAACTCTAGTGCAATCACAACTCACTCAGGCCAATTGATGAAGGTACCAATTGCTACAAAGGCCAGCAAGAAATAGTAGAACTTGGCAAAAGTAGAGGCTGCATTAGCTGCCCTGGAGTGGCCGAAGTTCTGGTAGGTGCGGACCTGCAGCGCCCCGAGCGTGGGTGTGTTTCTGAGAAATGAGAAGAATTAGATTTACAGGTCTGGGTTATCTAGACATCATTTTGAAAAAGTCATATTAACAACCATAAACTCTAATAAGAAAAATTAGATTAATAGAACTAATTTTAATGGAAGAATAGTAAAATAATTGAATTCTTCCCTTTGTTTCATTGGTAAAGAAACCAGCATTTGAGATACAGCTGGGGTTGCGTCTATTATTATTAATAATATTAGAAGAAGAATTAGATCAACAGGTCTGGGTTATCAAAAAGTTATTTTGAAAAAGCCTTATCAACATCCACTAACTCTTATGCTACATCTGAGAGTATGTACGATAGTTGAACAGTAGGAATTTTCATAATCAGATAATTATACATCTTTTTCATTCCACATTAAATTATAACACAACTTTTGATCTGTACAACCTAACTACTATGCTTTTATCTTCTTCTGAATGGCAGTGAAACATTTCCTGGACATTCGTCCATACATGCAATTCAGATCCTTTTAAAACTTAATTTTGAATAACTTAGAACATTCATTCAGAGTAAATGTAGAATATCTTTCATGTGTAATACATAATCAAAATCAATCATTTTATTAGTTAGCTTGAGATTCCTAGCCACAAAACAGGCAAATAGTCATAAAAGAACAAAGAGGAGGTAACAATTAGGAGGAATTTTATGAAATCACATGCACTAGATGCATTCCCATACAGGATCCCCTGCACATTAAATGGTAAGTTAGCAATGAAGAGGAAGAAAAAATAGAGAAGAGATACAAAAAAACCTTAATATTAAAAAAAGAAAAGTGGGTATGAACAATACAAATCCTAAAGGACTATTTATTGCTGAGATAACCTCACTGTGTCTCTCCTTTGGATACCAGTCCCCAGAGAATGGCTAGCTGATGCAAAGGTAACTCCTACTTTATACCTCACATTTTTCCGCTTGGAGTGATAATTTCCAGAAACAAAACAGTTGTATTCCCCTGTGGGTAGTATAATGGTAAAAAAAAAATTGAATTTGAAGAAGATCAGTGTCATTCCAAAAGGAGATTAGGAGTGATTTATACCTTTCTTATGTACTAAATGTCTCATTAAAAACATTGCATTTTGTGAGAAATAATTCATGCAATACTGGCAGGATATAAGGAATAACTAATAAATTAAAAACTTACTCCCTGGCATTTGTAAGAGACATGGGACATGATGGCCAGTTTAAGCATCATGCAGCTTGAAGTTATAGGGTTTGCTTTAGGATTTGAGCTTTCATAATCAATCAGTTGATGAATAAAATAAATCCATTTTGGTGGATTTAAATTTTGAATGTAGATCACAAGTTATACTGTATGAAAGAAGTGCTTCACGACCATACTATATCAGATTTTTTTTTCTCCCCAACACAAGCAATCAAAAATACATGCTAATGGGAAGAAGGTAACCAAAAAAAAGATACCCATAGCATGTTTTTCACCATTCATAAGCTGTAAAACATGTGCAGAGTATTTTGCACCAAAGTAGAGTCTAAATAATTACAAAACCCATCAAGAAAATGCAGATAAATTTTACTTTCTTTAAAGTTTCAAGATAGCTATGTAAATCATTAATAAAATTTTATATTTTTTTCCTATATACATAAATGTATATATATAGCTGGAACCTAAACTTGAAATACTTCTTTTGTAGATATTGAGAAAATTACAGCCCTGTGCAAAACTAGATGATGAGTCAACAGATAATGCAAAAGAACCAGTTTACAATGACATGCAGCCCTAATGAAAAACACTAAGCAGAAGAAACATCAATATGAAGTTAAGTTGCAACAAGTTCCTGATAAATAATAAATAAACAATTAAAAAGCAAAATAACTTCATACCAAATGAGTAGGATACAACCCAAACTCTTGGATTTATGTTTCTTTATTGCTGTAGAAATTGAAGAAATAGTAACATGCATTTTGTACCTATTAATGAACAATGTTCTAACTTTTTGTTTTGTGCTTCTTTGTTGTTGTAGAAATTGGAGAAATAGTAACATATATTTTGTACCTGTTAATGAACAATGTTCCAGCGTTTTGTTTTGTGTTTCTTTGTTGCTGTAGAAATTAGAGAAATAGTAACATATATTTTGTACCTGTTAATGAACAATGTTCCAGCAGAGAAGCAGTGGATGGGTCCACAAGCCAGTAATTGGTTTCTTGCCAACTCCAGGCCTGTCATAGCCAATGATGCATCAATCAATTTAGAATGCTTTCCATTTGTAGAAAGAGATGGAAACAAGGAAAGAGAAGCATTTTTCTGCATGGATGGTACTTGCAGAGATGCTGCTTGTAATAACAAAATATTTGCTCTTGAAGCATGATTTGAAGAATTTAACATAAAATGAATCCCTCTTTTGGTTTCATTGGAAAAGAGAAAAAGCATTTGGGATACAGCTGGGCTTGCTTCAGAAAGTAGAGGAGAAACATGATGGGGGAGCAGCTTACTAAGCTGTTTGCCCGGCACTCTGTACATTCTATATCTTTCTTTATCCTATAGTCCTGAAAATAAAATCATCATGAGAAAATTAAAGTTGATGCAAAATTATTTACCTTGTTCATAAAATGAGGCATTATATATGGAAATCATCTAATATTCCAATTTCCCAGATGTGGTACAATAAAGTTGAACAAACTATGACGCAAATTAAAAATGAATCTATTAAAATATTAAAGGTCTAAGCTATACCAACAATAGAGCAGTTAAATCACAATAATTAAAGGAAATGCAGAATAAGACAGAAAACTAATCATTTTCTTAGTTAGTTTAAGACTTTATCACCACAACAATATAAATATCAAAAGAACAAGGAGAGAAAACCATTAAGTATGGACTAAGGAAAAGATTAAGACTACAAGTTAGTTTATGCCTCCCTAACCGCTACAAAAAAGAGCGTATTGAAGAGAGGAAAGAGAAGGCACCATTTAATTTAGTATGGAGATAAGGAAAAGTGGAATCTATGCAGAAGAGGCATAGAAACAGTGAGTTGGGAAAAAAGTTCATGAAACAAGATAAAAGTTAAAAAAGAAAGTAGTAGGTGCTGAAAAACAGGACAGCAGTAAACCAAAAAAAAGGTGGTCCTTAACATAACAAATCACTTGATTTCAACAAAAAAAGGCCTACTTAACTCTCAGCTTGGGCCCTTGCACATTTTCCTCCTGGGAGTGCAAATTCCCATAGAGACAATAGTTGTATTCCCCTGAGCGGGGACTATAGAAAATGGAAAGAAATTTAAGTTAGGAATGAAGAGATAAAAAGGAAAAAAGATACGGTCAATATGCAGTTTAATCCGTTCACGAAAATTAAAAATTCCGTCCCCAAGAATCACTAAAGGAACACATTTAAGAACATTTTACATGAATGACATTCTGCTTGCCGATGCGTTAATTTTGAGATATAAAAATAATTACGTTCAGATAGGAATAGCATTATATGGTCGGTTGCTTAGTCAACGCATTAAGTCACGCCCACATTTCTGGCGGAAAGTAACAGCCTCGGTTTGAGTAAGTTAAGGGAACCTACTACCCTGGACTTTACGTAATTTTTCAAATTTCACTGTACACATTTCTATTGCACCTAGGGAAATGAAAATGCATCCAGATTTGTAAAATTGAATTCCAAACACATTTGCTTTAAGAGAAATTTTTGACTTTTGCAGAAATTTTTTTTTTGCAATCAGAAAAATATATATATATATGCTTAAAACTTTTCTCACTCTACAATTTTCAACATAGGTGATTTTGGTCTTTGTTTGATGCGGAAGGACTAGAAACACAGTAACAAAACATTTTTTTGAATTTTGGATCAGAAAAAAATTTATTGTTACATATGTCCAAAAAATGTCATCCCCAGGAAATTCCTATATTACTTTTTCTAATCTCAGATTGCAACATTCAATTCCACATAGGGGAACAAATATGCATGCAGATATAAAAAATTGAATTCCGAACACATTTGCTTCTAATGAAAAATTTCAATTTTGGCAATAGAAAAAATTTATTGTGCAAACATTTAAATAAAAATAAATTACTTCTATGCGCAGAACCACATCCCTTCTACAATTTTCAACATAGGCGTGATTTTGGTCTCATTCAATGCGGTTCAACGGTGGCACAAACAGCGTAGCGAAACGAAAGTTTATTTGAATTCCAAGTTAAATTTTTTTATTGGGAAAAACTGAATTTTTTTTACATGTTGGACATGTGTAACAATAACTTTTTTCTAGTTCAAAATGCAAAAAAAATCCTTTGTTACTAGGTTCCTACAGTCCTTTCGCGTCAAATGAGACCAAAATCAAGCTTTTACGTTGAAAATAGTAGAGTGAGAAAAGTTTTGCACGTGTATATTTATTTTTCTAATTATCACCCAATTAAGTTTTTTCTACAAAAATAGAAAAATTTTATAGAAGCAAATGAGTTCAGCATTCAATTTTACATATCTGTATGTATTTTTGTTAACCTAGTTGCAATAGAAAAGGGGAAAAAAAAGTTTGTAAAATTTGGTACATTAGGCAAAGTCCAGGGTAGTAGGTCCTCTTAAGGTAAGCTATTTTAGGTTAATTTATGTTATTTTAGGTTAGTTTTTTAACTAACCTAACATAACCTACCCTAACTTCACCAATTGTTACAACAATACCGTATTACAGCATATTTACGTGTCCATTGCTTCACTTTTATATACAACGCTCCTATAACTTCAAAGTTGAATAATTCAAAAATAACGCATCAGCGAGCAGAATGTCATTCATGTATAATATTCTTAAATGTGTTCCTTTTGTGATTCGTGGGAACGGAATTTTTAATTTTTGTGAACGGATTAAACTGCATATTGACCAAAGATACAAAAACTGAAATAGCTTCGGCAAATACGGTCAATTTTGATTTTAGGCCTTTCACGGAAATTAAAAATTCCGTTCCAAAGAATCACTAAAGGAATACATCTAGAAATGTTTTACACAAATGACATTCTGCTCACTGATGCGTCATTTTTGAGTTACTCAACTTTGAAGTTATAAGAACGTCGTATATAAAAGTGAAGGAATGGACACGTAAATATGCTGTAATACGGTATTAACGTAAGAATGGGTGAGGTTAGGGTAGGTTATGTTAGGTTAGTCAAATAAACTAACCTAAAATAACATAAATCAACCTGAAATAGCCTACCTTGACTTACCATAACCGAGGGTGTAAATTTTCCGCCAAGAAGTGGGCGTGTCCCGCCAGAAAAGTGGGCGTCACCCAACAATGCGGCGACTGAGCAACCGACTATATAATGTTATTCCTATCTGCATATAATTATTGTTATATCTAAAAAATAACGCATCAGCAAGCAGAATGTCATTCATGTAAAACGTTTTTAAATGTGTTCCTTTAGTGATTCTTTGGAACGGAATTTTTAATTTCCGTGAAAGGCTTAAAATCAATATTGACCGTATATGCAAAAGATTAAAGTTTTGAAAACCTTTCTTTAGTTGAGGCACTCTAACTGATCACCTGAGAGTGCTGGTCTCTACAGCATAGGAGAAGCAAAACTTAACTAACCTAAACAGAATGCCTGTTCAATGACAATGAAGGGATAAAAAATAAAATTCTCTAACTTTTGAACTAAAAGCTTAAGAGCAATAAAAACTCTACACAAGATCCAATTAAATTTTAATTTTATTTTAATTTATACAACTAAACTTATAAATGAGTATTTCATTACACAATAAATAGCTAATAAAACCTTGAAAAATCTTCAACTGTACATTTCCTTATGCTATCCTGTTCTTCTATTTTACTTGAATAACTTTGGTGCAATTTATTGAAAATAACAGAATTAAATTATTCATTCAAATTGGTACTGCCTATTTTATTAGGCTTACTATTTACTACAAGCCTTGGTGTCAAACCTGTAACTGGTATGACACTTAATCTAATATAGCATAAGGGCTAGGTTGTACTACCACCTAAGGTTTATTAGGTTAGACAAGATAACATTTAGGCAATTTTTCTTTATAAAGGCTCATCAAAGTTTTTGCTTACAACAAATGAGCTATATATAAAAGATAATACCCAATTTATCAAATTCACAGTACTCTAGCCATTCATATAATTCTCATCAAAATAACTAATGACTCTCAAAGTAGTCATTTACAACAGTTTTTAATAAGAAATTCATCACTAACAGATGCCACTTTACCAAAAATAACTCCATTTCAAATATTAAAAGTCAATCATTTTATCTAATTAAAATAATTTTCTAGTATCCATTATAAAACATTAAAAAATTTAGTAGTCACTTTGGTCATACAACTCTACAACTTAATTTGCCGCATCTAAAACAAACAGAAATTTAATGTACAATTTATGGTAGCAAATCTTAGCATCTCTGGTTATGCACAGAAGCCCACTTTGCATTTCTTCCCAATAGCAAGACCACATATAACTTTGAATAATCTAGCTTCCTCTAATCAAGCTGTATTTTGTTCCCAATCTTTACCTGAATTTAGTCCCACTACATTTTAGATGCAAGTGGTTTTTGTTTAATTTAAACTTTAGAAGTACTGGTGGGTGACTAGTACCTAATCTAAAAAAAATTTCAAAAAATACATATTTGAGTATTATATCTTGATCTGCTTTTAGTGCAATATTAGGAATATTAATAATTGCAAAATCTAATAAATTTTAGCATACAAGTTAGAATTGTGTACTGGTATACCGGTGTGACAATTACTCAAGTTGAACAATAGGGTGTTGTCACACGAGGCGAAAAGTTGTTACTTCTGCTTTGGTACAACAATTTAGACATTTTTTTAAAAATTATTTACAGAATTCATGCACACAGTACCTAATAAGGGCATAAACCGCCTAGCTAAGTATAATTATTTAAAACCGAAGAAATTCTCTTTTCTACAAATAATTTTTCTAGTGCCTAAAGCAATTTTGCATTTTTGTCAAAAATGTACTCGAAATTTAACAACTTGGTGTTAGCGTTTATTTACATCAAGAACACCTATTAACATATACCAGGTTCTATCTTAATATTGAACGCAAATGGTAATTGTAGATATAGAATTAATTAAAAACAATACGGAGTTGAGTGCACTGGGTACGCGCACAACGTACGTAGTTGAGTACGAATAACATCACGTTAGTTTGGTTCACAGATGTCCCCAGACAAGACAGCATTTCTCGTTGGTTAACATTTGTACAGATTTAACTATGAAAGCAACTTAACATGGAAATGGGGTATATGATTGAGGCAAAAACACTAATAAAAACACATCACGTATTTGGTCCCTTTAATGAATTAAATTTTTATTTACGACTGTGCCCACAGAGCTTAGAGCCAAATCGAAACTTCCCGGAAGAAAAGCCATGATTCCGGTATTACCTCATTAGATGTGTTCATGGCTCTCGTTCAAGGACATAATTTTTCTGATTTTTTCTTCTGCGTTTCTATTAACCGGCGTACAGTAAAGAAAGTTTTCCAAACTGAACTATTAAAAAGTTCAAGGTAGACGAATAAACTTAGACAGGGCCGGTGTACGGGATGACTGAAAATGCCTCTACTTAAATTACTTGTTCGGTACCAACATGCGTCCCGAAATTATTTATCCTGATATATACTTTACTCTAATCAACCACCATGATAATTTCAATAATATTCGTCTTGATTGCTAATATTAGCACAGTTACTACGTTACTCTGTTTAGCTTTGGCGCATCACCATCGTTAGTAGCACCAGCATTCTGCTGTTGACGTTCACAGCTCATAGCTTCCTAAGCATCCCTACGTTTAGCAGAAATTTCTGAACTATTTATCCCCAAGGTTACAGGTTAATGAAGTACAGTCGTTATGCATGATAGAATAAAATTCATGCAGCTTAGGGCAGTCTTTGAAAATGCAGTGGAGAGTGATTGAACTACTGAACGCATTGCAGTGTGGCCGTAGTATGTTGGATAGTGGGAGTGCATCATGAGGTCTGTAAAGGTCTGTAAACATAAATAGTTGTCATGCTGGCTTTTGGCAAGGTAGAAAGAGTATAAAACAGTCATTGTAGAACAGATATATCTATAAAACTTAGGTATCTTGTGGCGATAACTTGGTAGCTGATTCACCCGATTTCAATTTATCGTGGGCTCTGAATGGTAGAGGAAGATGATGATTTAGATGTACATGCTCTACAAATGATAGACATAAAGTCGCTTCACCGGATAGTTCGATAAAGGAAGCATATGACATCAGTATGAAAGAAAAACCTGGGTTCTCTGAAGCTGAGTGGGCAGAGGTCCGCTTTATCCTCTGGCCTGCTGATAAGAGCGTAGAGCTCCAAGAATTAGTTACGTAGTCGCAAACTGGACTCCGTTTAGTTTTTTCAATGGGGTTTTAGCTGCAGTAGAAAACTAAAAGGCGGTATTATAAATTTTAGGTTATGTTTGTGCCTGGTACACACGTTTTAGTTTGGTAAAATTTGCCCCAACTGTGGGATGCGATCACAGATAGGAGGCGAAGATAGGACAGGCATCGGAGTGTCTTGAACGAATTATGCGAACCTCAGGCTCCTAAAAATTTAACTCCTAATAATTCAACAAAAATTCAACTGCCAAATTCAACTCCTAAGAATTTCACAGAGGATTTGTAACTGCAGGTGGAGTCAAAGAAAATTAATTTCATATCGTAATGAAACTAATTTCAAAGATATATGTCGAGTCGGGAATGAAGACCACGCTCCCCTTTATCCTAACCGAGAGAAAGACCGGGCTGGCAATGCCGGGTATCGATCGAACCAACGACTCTTCACGTGAGACAGGCCCAGTGGCGCACTTAACCACTAGCCCTCGGATAGAGCGGGCGTCCTAAATCGCACATCCTGCTCCCAGATACATGTACTTTTTTTCGCCGTGGCGCTGATCTATAAATAACAAAAAGATAGAATCCTTGTTTACTATATTGATTCAGTGACGGACGAAGAGTAAGTTTCTGCAAAGAGAATATATTTTTTCTTTCTCGACATCATTAATCCAAGTCTAATTAGGATCCAAAATAAGTCGCTTCGTTAAACCTTCAACTATTTGCACAACATTATCTGTTTTATTCTTACGTTTCTTTTGTTGTCTTGATAGTGAGTACAAATGCCGCACTATATTGCTATCTTTTGCAGTTATGCATGCGTAGTAAGATAGTAGCCACTGGTGATTTGTACTGTCCCATAGTTGAACTAGTTGAACATCACTTTTCCAAAAGTCGCAAAAAAAAACACGTAGATCGAATCGATTCTTGAGTTATTTGATCTGACCTCATTATTAATAACATAATTAATAAGTAATAATAATTTAATATTAATACAATTATTAGTAATCTATATGTTTTCTAATCAACCAATTTACTTTCATAAATAATAATATAATTATTATTCCTTGTAGGAATTTGGCCTACCTCAACTTACATGGATGAAAATAGGTTCATTTAAATGCGACTAAAGAACAGGACGATTTTTTTCACGATTTTTCATTTAATTCAGCTAATACGATGCTGAATTGAAGTCAGAGAAAACACTGCAAAAAACTTTTGTATAAATAAATGGTCGCATGGGATGACGTGACGGGGATGGACGATTGACTGTATGTGAGTAGGATTGGAATTAAGCTGAAACACATGTAAAAGTTCTATTTTTATTAACATCTATTGACTGTTGATCGTACTTAAATCCTGTCGCGCAATGAACGATAAAAATATTTCTAGAATCAATGAAGTATTATTTATAAAAATATCTTGTATTCACAAGAATATGTGAACTTACTGACTAGAAAGTAAAAATTATCTGACAGAAGTTTTCACATCTATTCTTAGCGTGCTCAACTATAACATCCGTACAACTATACATCTGTTATTGTGTTGGTACATAGCATCTCTACAACCTCTCTTGTGTTGGTGCATAACATATATGTGACAACAAAAGAATGAAACAAAAACATTACAAATATTACAAGCACAGATTAATGCTGTATAAAATTTCGCGCAGAATACATAGTTCGAGTGAGAGAAAAAACACAAACAGCGCTCCACTTGAGAAATTTGTTCCATTGAAACTACGGTTGCGCAAATTTCTATATTCACAGCCCACAGATATACAGTATGTCACACACTTCGAGAATTATGAAAGATAAAATTAGAGTACTAAGACATGTTGAAAAACTGAAAACGAAAGAGAAAAGTCACTTCAATAAATGCAACTTTAGTAGCTGCCATGATAGATGAAAGATTGCTGAAAGTCTCGCACATTTTCAACGTGATTGAACCTTCCAGGTTTGTGCGCCAGGACCAAGGGAATTAAGTAGATCTACTAATTTTGGAGTTCTGTCAGAGGCGTAAGTACACATATCAAGTGTACAGCCTTATTTATATCAGATGGATAGATCTATCAGATCAGAAAGTACACCCTGTGTATAAATATACCTGGTGAAGTATTCCAGGTGAGATTGACAAGATAAAATAAAAAATCGTTATTGATGTCGACAAAGTAACTAAAAATATTGCTACTAAGTTTGACAGGTGAGATGTGATTGACTGAATGGCTGACGAAGACGAGAATTTTAATGCTATTTTTCTAATGCGCTTAGTTATTGGTTAAAATTTCCGATGGTACCTGTGACGTCACAGTGAGTGGTGGCTATGAACCACACTCTGCTCTGTTCGTGATTTTTTACATCTACTCAGAACAGAAGCCACTACCAGTTGTGTCAAGAACGTAAAGGATCACCTCAATTTTAATTTGCTCTTACGAAATGATTTCTCAAATTTACCGGTAAAACTTAAAAATTTTACAAATTTATTTTGTTTGGATTCACTAATCATTTTTCCTATTTCATTGATGAATTCCTTTGAATTCATTCGCTACTTTTCCAGATTTTACACCCCAATTGTTCAGATTTTACCCATTGCGATTTAATGGATTATTTTTAGAGTTTAGTAATTAAATATGTCCCAGAGATTTGCCTCATTTCAGGATTATTTTACTATTCACGCCGTTGTATCGATTAGACCCAACCTGAATACAAGAGAGCATTATTTTGATATCTTCAAGGGCTCTAAAATCCAATAACCAAGTTTTCAAACACAGACCTAAGTTCAATTCAAATAAATGTAAACTACGTACACATTAAAAATGTAAAATGCGCGATATTTCTTTATCTACAAGTGTTAAGAAAATAGTCATTTACTTTGTACGAGACTTCATATTTGATTTCTGTAACTAAATGAATATAATACTACTAAGGCCGCTGTCACACGAAGACCAAATGGTAACGTTTCATCATAATCATATTAACATGCAAGGCAACATGCAGGGACTATTTGAAGGACAACATGTAAGGTAACATGTAGGAACATGCAGGGCAACATACGGAGGCATTGAGAGGAATGTAGGGCCATCTACAGTCAACGGCACTAGTCGTTCTGTCCAGGGCCACGAAACAATCACATTTCAGCTTTAGTTTGACCAAACTAGTCCCAAACTAAGGCTGAAATCTGATGGTTTCGTAGCGCTAGACAGACCGAGTAGTGCCGCTGACTGTAGATGATTATGACGAAACGTGACCATTTGGTCGCCGTGTGACGGCGCCTAAGATTACAAAAATGCGTGCTTTTTCGCTCACAATTGCTACGCAATTAAAAAATAAAATAAAATAGCATTAAATAGTAAAAAATAAATAGAATAGAAGCATGCAAGTTTTATTTCCTCTGAACTTCAAGTGAATGAATTAATTCAACCAATAATAAGTGTACAAGAGTTCAATATGTATAACATTCATATTATTAACTATTGAAATAAAAAATACAAGCCTTCAATAATTATGTTTAACATTCAAATTACCAATAACTTGAAAAGTATACATACAAACATTCAGTGTGTATGTAAAACATTCATTTTATCAACTAAATATAATATTCCAGAAGCGCTATTCATCACGCACAGGAAGCCAGGTCATATCATGCGCGTACGACTACACAACACACACATCGGCATCTAAGGATGCCTTATTTCCAATCAAGCCTGATACGTATCATCTTGTGTATTGGTTTTTAAATGCCTTATAACTAACACTAGGACACCATGATGGTTTCCCCCGTAAAGCCGGTACCCATTTCCGACACCTGGGTTGAGTGGAGAATTGTGCTTGAGTTTTCCCTTATACCCAACGGGGAAATCGCCGCCCAGTGCCGGGATTCGAACCCTCGACACCTTCACGGAAGGGCGAGGCCTTTAACCACTCTGCCTCGGCGAGCACTACACACAGGAAATACATACATACAACATACACATTGACACAAGTATAATCTATGAAACACATCACAGTGAAATGTCTTTTGCGACAGTCTTACAGAGTCAACCAACACCTTATGCAATGTACATTAATTCAAACAATGTTTTTTCATTTCGAAAAATGAAAAAGCCCTAGTAAAAATTACACAAATTCAAACCATGTTTTTTCACAATAAAAAACAAGCCACGGTGTTTCTATCACGCAGCTCGAAATCGGCTACTTCCAGACGGCTTCATGTACTTCAGAAATAGCGTTGTTTATTTGAGTGCGTTTTTTCTTACTTTCTACACATAAGGCAAGAAAATTTAAGACAGATATTATTGCACTTAAAATATGATTTCATGCTGCCCCTTAAATAGCTGATGTCAAAAACTATTATTTTTGTAAAAAAGTCTATTTAACTTACAGGGATTAAATTTTCGAACAATTTACATTGACATTCGAGTTATAGTACCTCATCGTAAGCGCATCTTAACTTGTGCGGATTAATATGCGTACAGCTTAATTATAACTTGAGCCAAACATCTTATAGTTAGGACTAAATTTTTATCTGTATAAGTTGAGATTCGCACGCGATGTGGTAGAATTACTCGAAGATTGACTGTAAATTGGTAAAAAATACGGCCTTTGACAGACTGGTCATGGCCTTTGACAGACTGGTCTTGGCCTTTGACAGACTGGTCTTGGCCTTTGACAGACTGGTCTTGGCCTTTGACAGACTGGTCTTGGCCTTTGACAGACTGGTCTTGGCCTGGGACAGACTGGTCTTTGACTCGCCCAAAGCATGCTGGAATGCAGGCATGCGTTCCTTGGCAACTACTATTACATTGTGGTATTACTGCGGTCGTGAAACTCGTTAAAAAAAGGAGATACAACGCGTCAAAAAGAAGAAATACAGCTTGTCANACTCCTCAAAAAGAGGGAATACAACTTGTTAAAAAGAAATACAGCTCGTCAACTTGACAAAAAAAGGAAATACAACTCGTAAAATCATCAAAATAAAAGAATAAAAGTCTTTGATTTATTAAAACGAGGGAAAATACAATTCGTAGTTCATCAAATAGAGTAAAAATGGATCTATAAAAATTACGCGCAGCCGTTAACATTTACACAAGCAATCAGTGCAGCAGAAGCAGATCCATGCTCCAAATTTTAATAAAAAGTTAGCAACGAGGCACTAAGACCTTTAATGGAAATATTCAATGTTCGCCACGAGCATTTCCTGTAAATAAATCTAGGAAGATCATTTCAAAACAAGAGCTCAGTCTGCACGAACACTTCTATTGTGAACAGAACCTTCACCTCTATGCTATTTACAAAACACAAGATCTAAGTGTTCATTTGATAAAGTCTTGAAGAAAAGGGAAAATTCAAGTTTTGCTCTTGTAGTAGGTAGAAAAAATTCGCACGAAAGTGACACAATTTTTTTATAAACAGTGTATACACTGGTCATAAACTAATTCCATGAAAAGTGCTTGGAGGAAATTGCAAAAACCTTCAGTTCACTCATGGACCAAGTCACAGCACTGCTGATGGACACTCAACACTTCTAATGGACAACTTAAGACTCGACCTATCGTCCGTTTTTCTGGCGGACACTGCGGCCGCTGGTGCACACACACAGCACCGCTGGCGGACAACTGAAGACTCGACCTATCGGCCGTCCTTGTGGCGGACAGCGCGGACGGTGGTGGCCTGGCGCTCGCTGCCGAGGGAGGACACAAAGAGCGGCCGCACCAGCAGGTGGAGGGGGTTGAGGGCGCTCAACGCAATGAGGGCCAGCATCGTCGCGTGCGCCTGGAGGGAAATACAGCTTTCCAAAAAGGGGACATGACACTTGTCAAATTTATCAAAAACCAAAAAAACCCTGAATCACGACCATAAATCGGGTTGCTTAATTGTGTACTTTACTACGTATGAGCAGAAGAGTACAGAAAATATAAGTAAAACGTTTATACATTCGTGCAATGCCGGCAAAAACATGTAAGTTCTGGGTATAGTATTAAATTCTCCATGCATTGAAGGTCATATTGCATGAAGAATCTAACACTGTCTCCAGAACTTGCGTGTTTCTGCTTGCATTGTACGAGTTCATAAACGATTAAATTAGGTTTTCTGGACTCTGTAATTCATTTTTTACGCAAATTTAATACTTCCAAGACAGAATATCTCCCATTAAGTATGCCTTCTTTGAACAGAAATTTTTGATTTGAGTATTTTTACTTTAAAATTTCATTTAACCTAAAAATTCAGAGCAAGAATTGAAATGCTTTTAACCCTCCTGAGTACTACCAGATACTGTTTTTATAAGACAACATAAGTAAAATTAATTTCATTTTTGTAACATGTCGTACGTAAGATTAATTTCATTGTTACAACATAAAGTACGCAGGATTCATTTCATTTTTATAACATAGCGTATGCAAGATTAATTTCGATGTATACTTATGCAGCCACAAAAAAATCGTTGTCGATTAGGGATAGTTGGTCTGCCTTCTAAATTTACGACGTGGAGAAGGTGAGATTAATTGCCAAGCTTGTCATTTTCATAAAAAAAATCATTTTTATGGCATAGACGAGGTTATATGATTGGTTTTCTGCGGCGATGAGGGTAAAGCCTGGCACTTTAGGCAAAAAAAAATTCAGGTTCAAGCCTAGTCTTGTGATCTCGGTATTTTCATGAGAGCATAGCAGCTCCTCTGGTGATTATAGAAAATGAGACGAGTAAAAGCGGTCATAGAGAATTTTTATCTGCGCATTGAGCGTGAACTGTGTTAAGGAGCAGCTTCTTAACCCTCCCCATTTGTAGGAAGCTAAAAATCTAGTACAATTGCAACGGGATCACGATTATGGAGGAATCAATAACAATGTTGTCGACTGAAATACTAATGAAATTACAACACAATTATGATTATGAAGGGATCAATGCTGAGTACAACTCACGTGAAAACCAATGCAATCAAAACACAATCATGATTATGGAGTGATCGATTAAGGTGCTTGTGATTGAAAAACTGAATCAATTACAACCCAATTGTGATTATGAAGGGATCAATACAGTGCAGAACTCACGTGAAAACCGAATCAATTGCGCCCCAATTATGATTACGATGGGATCAATACTGAGTAAAACTCACGGGAAAACTATTGTAATTACAACCCACTTAATATCATGGAGGGATCAACACAGAGCAGGACTCACATGAAGCTACATGAGCTGAGATCACACAATAATTATGACTATGGAGCGATGAATTAAGGTGTTACAGAGTACGACTCACAGGAAGATACATGTGCTGCGACCACTTGTACTGCGGGAACTGGAGCATGAGCAGAGCGGAGGCGACCG
>JACJUY010000674.1:0-36667 GCA_014220935.1 Platorchestia sp. MABIK
GCTGCCCAGTAACATTTCCTAGTGTTAATTCTAACACTGAACTTACAATGCCCACGCTGGATTCTTCGTCCCTATCAAAAACGTTTTTTTTTTGTTTGTACAGCGATTACAAAAGCAGTTTTTAAATGCTCATAAAACTGAATTTAGAATGTCTATGTTGTTTTTCGTAACTAAATCTCAATTTTGATTATTCAGTGCTTCGAAAAGCAAAACATAGAACGCAAATACGGCTCAATTTAAAATGGCCATGCTGGTGTCTTAGAAATTAGACCTCAATCTTGATTATGAGGCGATTCGAAAAAAATCAAATTTCTGTAAGTTAAACCATCGTCGTATAGGTTAAATAGAACCTAAGCAATTGTTAAACAAGTTCACACCAATTCAACATTACGATTAAATCCTATTATCCAATATGCCATGAAAAAAACATTGAAAAACTTAAACCCGAGACAAATGAGATTCTCACAGACAAGTATACTCAATGTTGGGTTACAGTTTTGCATGGGCTTTAGATACACAGCCTCACCCTATGTTCCTAGTTGATCCAAATTAACTCTTACCCTAGGCGTGGCTCGACCCAGCATGTACCCTCAACAGTTTTCCTGTTTCAAATCTTCCTGTTGCTTGGAAGAAATAGAAACGTTGCGTTAAACCTTTGCCCTCAACGCTCCAGTTTTATTCTTGGCATTGTCTCTTTTTGTGTGTGGCTGCATGTTTGATATGGCATGACTCTTTTGTCAAGGTTCGTAAGTTTCGGTAAGTGATGTTTTATTCCCGTAGAGATTATTGAATGCATAGTTAATATCATTAAATAATTTTAATACTTTCCTGTCAATTTTCAAAGAACATGGCTGGAAATATCTTACAGTATTTAAAATTGAGATTCTTACGCTCTGTATTCACCAAGATTAGAAACCAAAAATTATGCTTTGTTGAAGAGTAATTTGAATTTCATTAAAACAAAACAAAACCTTTTCTGAATCCATCCCTGTATACATTTATTGGTAGTTATGGAACAGTTAGAATAAACGGCAGGCGCGTTCAAGTTGCTCCATGTTCACCCCAAGGTGACCCATGCATTAACTCAATTTTTCACATTAAGTCATGGTGTCTGCTGATCGTAAGAAATAGCTATCAGAATAACAACGTAACAACGTAAGAGTCGTGTTAGCTGTCAACAAGTATTGTTTTCCATGTTAGGGAGTAATTTCACCAATTTCTAAACAACATAATCAAATTTCTCAGTTGATTTGCAACATTATTATACTGGTGCACAGAGCAACGATTTGCTGCCTTTGCTGAGCATGTTTGAGTTTTCTATTGTTCACTGAATGAAGATTTTTTCTTTCGCTGACCTCTGTTGTTATGCACAGGTGTGTCGTCGTCTCGTCCCAATTCCTCGGAGATCGTCTCTACAGACGCCGGACCCATGGTCCCCCGCATCAACTTCGACATTTCCGAGTCTTATCTCTAAATGTCTAAATATCTAAATAAATATCTATTTCCAAGTCTTATATGTTGATGCCATTTGCCAAAATTCGCACCTCTGAAAACTGTTATTCGCAGTACCTCATTATTTTTTCGCCATGCAATGTCGCAAAAAAGTTAGTCGTACATTCTCAGTTGTGTCGCTCGAAATGTTTTCTTTGGTGCTGTGAAGTTGCTGGGACAATACGCGAGTCAGTGTGACTGGGATTTTTTTTTGCGACTGGAATTTTTTAATTTCATCGGATTATCGCAGCTTCTCTGGTGATAACAGAAAATGGAAAAACAAATAGAAGAGGCTAAAGAGGGGACTGTTCTAGACATTGAACTTTAATTTCTCTCACTCACTCACTCTCCTTATGTTAAGAGGATGATAAATCATTGCTGCTTCAACATGATTGCAATAGTAGAGCGATCAAATAGAGATATTTTATGTCCTTATGTTCGGTATTCTTCAACGCGAGCGCCTTGTTTAGTGATTCAACAGCTTCGACGGAGCGTTTCAGTCACAAACTTTTATTGAACAATCAATTAAAGTTACTTTATTCTATATTGCTAACCCAAATTCTCGATAGGTTCATTTGATTGTTCGAAGTTAGAGGAAGAAAATATCGGAAATCTAATTCCATGATAAAAAATTTGACAGAATCGTCGGTAATTCTTGAAGCAGGCTAAAGCACATTGTGAGCCATCAGTGTACATTTGCTTCTTACAATTGACGTGGCGATTTAGTTTTTGAAGCAGCAATTCACAGGTACGATTAATGCTAGTCTTCTTTGTGGAGCACATTTGGTGAAGAAAAATATTAAGTATAATCCAGAATTCATCTTTGTTCTCGTTATAATTTGAATATAAGAAGTCGACTGTGAAGAGGATTCAGCATAGAGTACACACATGCACTGGACAATTCTATTATGTTTCAATATCTTTTTGGAAACGGTAATTTTAGACGTTGAAATTAAAGAAATTCCTTTCGAACGTCAGCGTTGTGTGAATGTGTTCAAAGTTAAAACTAAATTTTTCGTATTTGTGTGAAGCGTGTGCGATCTTCATATTTTATAACGTCGCTGTATACGGTGTTCGAAGTTTCACTAGCTCAAGAATGACTAACAAAGGAACGTAAAATAATTATTTTCAATCTCCTAAATCCTCGGTATAGAAGATTTTAAGAAACTGAGTGTCGGCTCTCGGGTAGCTTCAATACTTGCTTGGCTAAGCCTGATGAAGTTCCATGCAGCCCCGAGGTAATATGAAGAAGCAGTGCATGTTCCCTGATCAAATGAAGAAAAGTTCAAGAGTTGAAAATCAAGGCATCTGAGAATTCTCTTGGTGCGTGTGATGTACCAAGTCACAGACCAAAACTACCCTGTCTCATATGCTTAGATGTAATGTTCGTTGAAGACTTTAAAGTAACGATTTCTCTAAGCCTGTTAACGAGAAATATAAATATTGCCAGAAATTGCAAATAACTGAAGACCAGAGGACACTTCAGACTTTTTAAATTTCGAGAGCGCAGTGAGCGTGCGGGACAAAATTATCAAAGTCCTTAGCTTTGTTGTCATGGTTCAGCAGAGATGAGCAAACATATACATTATGAATTATTGATGCACTGTAATACGTTTGTTTTGTATCAAGTGAACGTGAATTTCACTTGACTTATAAAAGGCAATCAAGAGAAAATACCTCACTTCTTGGGGCGAAGTCTGCACGCATGAGTCGACTAAAGTTTTCAAATGCTTCCTATTTCACTGCCCTTGTAGCTAATGAGATTTATAAACTTAGGATAATACGCATAAAAATTGTACATTTAACGAAGTTAGAGTGTCAGTGAAACCTTAGAGTTGCAGCTCCGCTTGTTAGACTTCAAACTGACTCCCGTTCGATAGGCGATATTGTGTAGCAAGTTTCCTGAACAATTGTTTTGTTCGTGCGTTTTGTGTAAACTTTATTTATAAATTGGACTTTGTATTCTATGAACATCAACAGCGCAGACAATAGCGATTATGGCATTGGATGTGTTGCAGTATTTAAGGTACGGCATTCATTTTATCGTTCGATGCACGCATCACGTAGGGATGTTGCTTACTGTAGGATTTAGATGTACCATTGCATAGTTTTCAATTTTTTTATGGAATCCCTGATTCCTGAAATAGAAATACCCCTGTTTTGAATTTTCATCGACACTCTTGTACCCACACATGTGTGTAGAGTAATTGTGTTTAATTGAAATCTAAGCTCAGTTGTGCAGGATCCAAGATAAAACTGACAAGCTCATTTAATTTTCATCGTTAGTG
Organism: Platorchestia sp. MABIK; assembly: GCA_014220935.1. Classification (NCBI taxonomy): domain Eukaryota; kingdom Metazoa; phylum Arthropoda; class Malacostraca; order Amphipoda; family Talitridae; genus Platorchestia; species Platorchestia sp. MABIK. The sequence goes on from JACJUY010000674.1 coordinate 3,780, forward strand.
GAGCATGTGTAATTTGCGAACTGTCTGATGTTAGTTTATATATTTTTTGCTACTTAAAGTTGAACTTATGTATTACAGCACAAAGTAATGGCTAAGGACTACTAATTGGTATTATATTTCTCTTATCTCTAAGCCGGAGTGCAGTTTTATGAACGTCTCCCAACACCGTACATCTCAAACTGTTTCTACTAAGTATGGTCATGTACGTCTGGGTTCTCGAGTGGGGGATAAGGCTTCATTTCCGGGTCTCGAGGATGCCCCATGGATGATATGTGAAGCATTCAAGTTCGTTAATGGCGTGATCAAATTTCTTATTGATAATGAAGCATCCATGGATGATATGTAAAGCATTCAACTTCGTTAATGGTGTGATCAAATTTATTATTGATGATGAAGTTATTGGTTATCAGTTGATATGAAAATATATAATTACTTATTTGAAGTTACCGTCTTGTTGATTTGAACGTTAACTACAATGAGTAGCGCCATTGTAAGGTTAGCCAACTACGAAACAAGATTTTTTCATCATGTCTGAGAAGGATGAATTAATTTCGGCTTAAATTCCTTGAGACCAGTGAATCAGAAAAAAAAGTTTGCGTTTTTAGAGAAAGTAAAGTCTGGATGAAGAAAAAGAACATTTTAGTTTTTACAAACATTTATGGAGTAAGAAATGTCAGTCTTGACCTATACTAAATTCTCAGAAAGCGTACGAGCTGGAGCTTCATCGGCTCGTGTGCGATTTTTAAAATATATATGTTGGAGAAAAATGATGGATTTTGTTTTCTTCATTGATGTATTTACAGAGTTCCAGTGGAATTAAGGAGTGCATGTGAGTTAGTGTGAACTACACGGATATTGTGGGAATATCGAAGTGATCAGAAAGTAAACACATTTTCCATTTTACTCTCAACAGGTGAGAGGGAATGAAACTTGCATGCACACATGAGTTTGGTGTGCCTAACTTACATAAGCACGTTTATACTTGCTATGCTAATAATATATATATATTTGCATATACAATGTTTATGCCATATATACATGTATATGAAGATGCGCAATTGCGGTGTAAAAACCATACGGACCATAAAAAAGTAAACCCAACTTTAAATGTTTATAACTTTAAAGCGAGTAAAGATGATTTAATTCTGTTTAATTTTTGTTTTAGGTGGAGAATAAATTCTTTCCTAAAATGTTGTCACATTAAAATTAGTTGCATCATTAATGAGAAAAAGTATTCCAGCAAAATGCTTCTGTACATGATTGTAGGAGCATAGACATAGCCTGGGTGTTATGGCATTATTGGCTTCATCTATTACTTCTTCAAGGAAGAGCATTCGGTGCTCAGTAATGGTCATTCCTTCCACAGACAGACGCAAGAAGCGGACACCAAACAAATACACAAACACACCAAGGGGGTTATTAGGTAAGAAGACACACATGTATATGCATGTACATTCATATTATTTCAATACTTATTCAATACATGCTTAGTGTTCAGAGCTCACCTTTTCTACGGACAGCGTAACCTTGCGGTACAATATTGCATTAATCATCGATGGCTATTCGACATTGAGTGCCCTGGGGCCCAGTCTACGAGGCTGATAAAATTGACTCACACATTTGACGTAGCTCCGACATTTGAGGAAGATTTGTAGCATAAGTGTGGTGATATAAGGTCAAATTTGGAATCATATAAAGAATATAAATGCTTTATCCTAATCAATCAGGCCTGATCCATATCTTGTAAATTTTTTTTCAAATGCCTTATAACTAACACCAGGACGCAGTAACGGTTATTCCCTGTCAAGCCGGTACCCATTTCCGACACCTGGTTAGAGTGGGGAATTGTGGCTGAGTTCTCCCTTTTCCAAACGCGAAGAAATCACCGCGCGGGCGCCGGGATTCGAACTGCCGACACCTTCTCGTGAAAGGCGCGTTCTTAACCACTCGGCGACGGTGAAATCTACAGCTTTTCCCATTTCTCGAAGAAAATTTGGCTTTTTATTAAAATTTAAAATCTGCGTGAAACTCGAATAGAAAGGAAATATATCAGTGAGTTTGGGCATTGCTGTGCGCAATCACTGCGTCAGTTCCTGATGGAGTGTAAGTATACAAGACAGAAAAATGATGCCATTTCTTATGCCGCGATTCACACCCCAGAGAGCATAAGATTACAGTTTGGGAAGCAGTTCAGGTTTCACCACATATACTAAACGCACACTACACTTACATTCCAATGACGCACACTCCATGTCGTAAACTCCTTCCATTAATTTATGTTCTTAAATTGTTCTGGCTTGAGACTCTGGTCCATTTTGGAGATTACGAAAGAAACACGTGGCTTAAATGCCTCGGCTGCTCAGAGGCGAATTTTGAACGAGCGTTCAACTCATACTTCAATGACTAGTTATCGCTTCAGATTATTCGAGTTAAATAATCCTAAGTCGTGACTTCGTTATCTCAAATTGATTTAAGTAACAAGCATTTATTCTCAATGAAATTTATCGCTCGCTGAAGACCTGCTACTTTTGCGAAAGAGACCTCAAACAATTTTATGATACAACTTTTGACTTTTTATCATACGACGCACGTAGCCTCAGTTTACACCATGGTAGAGGAAACAAGGTAGGTTCAAACCAGTATTTTTCGCTCAAATTGCATCTGGTAGCACTGCTACCCCCAAATCTGGCTCCACTATTGGCCTAACGACTTGGCGTTTTGGTGACGTCATAAAGTTTATTTGAAAAAAAGCCTTTCTATTGGCTAGCCGAACAAGAGGAGGTGTATTTTCTCCCATAGAAATGACCCTACCTTGCTTCCTCTACCATGATTTATACGTAACAATTAAGAATACAAGATCACGTGTTTAGCCTTATAATATCCCAAATAATTTGGGATTGCAAGTTTGGAAATTTGCTCAAGCTACTACCCTCGGATTAAGAAAGAATATCTTCTGCCTATCATCGATAATTCCGTAAACCCAAATTATTCCGAGTGAAATACGAAGCAAACGAGTTTTAATAACCTTCAATTCACCGGTACGTTTGATTTTGATGTGAGTGTGTGATGTTTTCGGCCCTCTGGGGTGAGTTATTATCGAAAACATTTAATGAAGGAGTCGATGGGAGTCCAATTATCGTTTTATTGGCGTGGAAATCTCCGTTCCGTAGGCCACGTGGAGAGCTGCAATCCAGCTTTCCACGCTACATATTGGGCAATTTTCACAGACAAGCGTGTGTGTACGGTGAAATTTAATGAAAATATTCAGAGAGATGTTATTTTATTCCAGGAGATACGTTATGATGGAGATACGTTGCACTTTAATTTCGATATGTTAAGAGTTTCGTTAGGAGATGTCTCATTCTTTAAAATTTGACTCTAATAGTATAAACTCAGAGAAAAACTTTCAGAGAAATAAAGGAGATGTTTTTCACTTTACTTATGCGTCTGTGCATACCAGTGAGCATCAGAAAACTACTCGAACAAAACTCAAATAAAAAACATTCGCTTTGCGTTGGAATAATCTTATCTGTTTGAGTTATTTAAGATACGGTCCTTCACGAGCTTTCAATTCTCATTAAAGCACGAAATCAAGATAGCGGTTCAATTTAGAAATTCCGGACAGCATGAAAATAGAAAGGAAAGGGGAAACCTCGTTGCTTCCATCTATTCTATTTTTACTCGGGCAAAAAAGAAAGTCGGGTTCGGAGCGGCATCGGGCCAGGCCCCTAACATCACCAAATATGACATAGTTCATGCTGAATTGAACTCCAAGTTACCACAACCAAAGTAAAGACTTACACTGAGGATCAGGAGCCCAGCCAGGAGGTGGCCACAAGGGCCTTGTCCCCTCCTCCTCGAAATGTTGAGCCGGAGGCCAGTTTCAGTAGCCGTTTTAAGTAAAAGAATAATAAGAGTGCTGATAATTAATGCCTGGCTCCCCCCAAAATTGTTAGTCGGGGATCCTTGCCCCCGTCTGAAATTTTCGGCTGGCTGCGCCACTGCTGAGCATATTACATGTTAGTCTCTCGGTGTGTTAATTATCCCAACACTAAATATTTGCGGTTTTTAAAGGTCACACGAGCTTGGTAGGTGATCCCAAACGTAGGCTAACTTTATCCAACATATTTGGGTAATTTAAAAGCAATCACGAGCGTGATACATAATACTGCACGTTGGCTAACTTTATCCAATATATTTGTGTAATTTAAAAGCATTTATGAGCCTAGTACGGCCCATAAGAAAAGGAAATATGGTCCATGGCCCGTCTTCATAGAGTGTGTGCTCCTTCTTTTCCCTACCAATGGGCCTAAACCGGCGATGGTTCCTCTGCAGAACTTAAATTTCGCTTGAAGAAGATTTTTTTGTTGTTTTTTAAATTTTGTTTGGAGTTTGTCATTTCAAATTATTTCGTCCCATTTTGTGGATGAAATTGCTTCGTTTGAATATATCTTTGTCTGGTTCCTGCCACGTAATCAATCAACTCACTTGAGAATAGATTAAACGAATGGACTTAAACTTTAACTTAAAAATAACTCCGTTTTTTCGACAGTGGGGGCGCGATCGTATTAACTTGCACAAATGGACCTGTATCAAATTACCTCTGGAAATTCCCTAAGCAGTTCTTCCCATTGTATATAACGCAATAAACTTTAGCACAATGGGCAGCGGGTAAGGCTGGCAGGACCAGTTAAGGAGCCTTGACACGAGACAAGTCTTTGCAAATCAAAGGACGCTGTTCCCTCGTGGTCCAAATTCCAGCACTCGTGTTGGAACAGTGCGACACAACTGGTGTAGTTAGTTGGAGCAGTGCCAAACTACGGCTGGTGTAGTCAGTTGGAGCAGTGCGACACAACTGGTGTAGTTAGTTGGAGCATCCCAACACAACGGCTGGTGTAGTCAGTTGAAGCAGTGCAACACAACGGCTGGTGTAGTCAGTTGGAGCAGCGCCACACTACGGCTGGTGTAGTCAGTTGGAGCAGCGCCATACTACGGCTGGTGTAGTCAGTTGGAGCAGCGCCACACATAAGTATCAAAATTCATTCAAACGTCATAGCATCACAACAAAGTATTAATGAATCAAAAAAGGACATGCATTTAAACTCTAAAAAAAAATTGCTCCCGAATGAATTGCAGCTCTAGTTTAAAAAAGCGCTGTCATTTTCGACAGAGGGAGCACACTAGTCTACGAAAATGATCGCTGTTTAGATTTTCCATACTGTAATTGCTTTTTCCGTAGAGGATTGTAATTACAACCGTAGGGTACGACTCTCTCATCCACCCACTTTTGAGTGAGTTCTCATCACCGAATTGTTTTGTCACCTCGTGGAATCAAACCACGCTGTAGGCAGCTGTTGCAACTCCACACAGCACCCTAAAGATGCGCTCGAGTGCTAATTGTAAATTGGACCCTCCAAAACCAAATATCTATGAAAATACTCTTATGCTTGGGTGTGTACTTGTTCACAAAGTATTTCAGGAAGGCTTGTGTCTAAAATCCTTGATAGAAGTAAAAAAGACAAGCTCATTTCGTGTTGTGGACCCAGCAGAGTTGCAGAAGATAGATGACACCGCTGCCTCTCATTAAAGTACCCTAATTTACCAACAGTATGGTATTGCATCATTCGTTGTTACGCGTACGGTGATTCCCCGGTCAGCTTCTGCATGATAAGTCGCAAGTCTCTCGCATCAAATGATCCAGTTTTCCTTACCAGCTCATCACACTCAGGCAGCTGGCAAATTTCGTTTGTGAAAAATGTCTAAATTTCACACTTTGATATTTCTACCGTTACAGTGAGCTATTCAACGGATCTTTGAAACATTTTTAATTCACTTGCGTTACGCAATGTACGCATCCTCGGAACAAATTTACATCATCTTGTGAGTCTGAGATCAGATTTCTTACGGAGGCAAATGGAATTGGAATTACGGAGGAAAATGACGATCTTTATTAGCTTCCAAGGCTGTAATTTTGAATCGCGTCTGGTGAGGGCAGAATATAGCCTTGGAGGAATTAAATATGTTATTCAAGGCAGTAATATCCGACATGTTATTAATTTCCCTTCGTAAATTATAAAGAGAAAACTCTTACATTCTTAGCCAACATTTTCTTCAACGACACAGAATAAGCTTATAGCGCATGGTGCAGCTGAAAGGATTTGGGGACAGTGTTTCAAGATTTAGATGAGAATAACGTTGATTGCTTCAAACTCCCGCCTCCAACTTTTACAAAAAACACGTCTTCTTTCTCCTGGAACGCGAGTTAATTAGCAAACTGCAGCCAAATAACTTCTGACTAATTTCTATTCACTTCTGAAGTTTGTATCTCAAGTCATCACCCTTTGATTCACTTTTACTGAGGCTGGGATTTTCTTCTCAAAAGTTTGAATCGTGGTTGAGACATTTTCTTTGCTTCTGTTTAAAAAAACAGCTCATTTGTTTTTCCGAAGGAATTCTGAATTTGTCATCTCAGCTCAACATCTCCAAAGAAATTTGTCACTCTCAGCTAATGACCGAATATTATAAAACGTTTCATTAGCCGTTGCTAAGAATTTTAAAATTGTAGTTTTCTCAACTTATAGGATGAACTAATGGGGATAACTTACTCATGGCTCAACTCCTTTAGAGTATTCTCAACTTTATGATAGAAACCAGTAAAATGCATTTGTTCTTGATCCTCCCCTTTAAATAACCTTGATCAATCACTGTCGATTTAGAATAAACTCTGCATGAAGTCTTTAAATGCTCTTCTAATTGTTAAATAACCAAAATAAATCTAATTTGACGTATAAACTTTATTTGACATAAACCATTGCTCATTTTTTCTTTCTTTCTTCATTTATTTCTGTCTTGCAGGGAGAATTGAAAGGAAAATTACCCAGGTGGCATTGTGTAATATATTACTGTCGCTTTCATACATTTCCTGTGGAGAAATGCCTGGAAACGAACATCTGGGAATGCTTCCATGATTTTTAAGCGGTAGGAAGGAACTGCACGACAATCATTTATGCGTCCTGAAACATTCAAGATCACAGTTCCTTCTGTAATGGCATCAGTGACTGCTACGTAAGTTACAATCATTTTGATTTAATTTTGATTATGATATTCTCTTTTCTGCAAGCCATTTCGATGAGGATGAACATCATTTGAATAATTTTTCTCGCGCTCGTTGGCGCACAGAACGCGTAGTGTTTCAATCAAAGCACTAAATTCTCAACAAAGGACAAAAGACCAATCAAAATTCGCTTGACAGCCTGAAGGGCACTATTGAGATGCGTTTTGCACATTCCATGCTTTGGAGGTTTTAATTTATGCGATTTTGAAACGTGAAATTAAATTAAAATTCAGTATTTCACTCACTTCCTTCGTCTTGATCGTTATAAAGGACTCAGCTTTCTATTGATCTACACACACCCACGAATACTCTGCTTTCGATGATCGATCTACACACACCCACGAATACTCTGCTTTCGATGATCGATATACACACACCCACGAATACTCTGCTTTCGATCGATCTACATACACCCACGAATACTCTGCTTTCGATCGATCTACACCCACGAATGCACAATTAACTTCTTGGCTCACAAGGTCGTGCTCCGGATGTTATGATGGGATGTTTGCTTATCATCACAGTGATTGACAGTTAATTTCGAGCAGAGGGCTCCGCGTGATGTTCCTTTCGCTAACAAAACTTGGAAAATAAAATTACGCAAAAAAGCGAGTAATGCTGAGAGTGAACCACGATGCTAAACTCATCGCTCGAGTTCCGTAGAGTTTGTGCGAGCGTTATTTTGTTTAACGGAGTTTGCGACTTGAAAGAAAATTTCTCTGATGATGTTTCTATTCTTGAGTGTGGGTACCCTATGTCCATGACTCGATCGAGATGCTGACAACCATGTACCTAAATTTTTTACAATTATATATGTGGAATGTTAAGCGAGTTGCTATTGTCATATATGTAAGAGTATAATAATTTTACGTTCATGCTGATAACTTTTTTCCACTTTCAGTAGCAACACAATCCATTGATTTGTTCATGCCTCTTGTGGCCATTAGTTCAAACTGATTGTCAGCTATTAACGTTTTCAACACGTCGACTACGCTTGCGCAGTTCCTTCAGTTGCTCAAATTTTATTGAAAGTAACGAGTTGAAAAACGACTTTAATCCTCGAATGCATTTGTATTTGCTCTAAAAAATGTAATGTCACGAAAATATTTTACCTCGTACTCTAAATATATTCTGGAAGAAGATAGTGAAATAACAGAGACGCTATCATTTATAAATGAGTAAATGAGCAATTTACCTAGTGGTCCACATATGTTCCAATACCTAGTCAACGTGTTAAGATGATGTCTAGTGTATGGATGTTTCAAATGAATTCCGCGTGTCCCATTGATTTTCCTTCTCTGCCGCACTTCGGATGTTGCTTCTGTGGGCTCTGCTGGCCGGCAGCCTCCTATCTGCCTCGTGTGTAATTCTGTTATATCGGAATGGACTAGCTCTTCAAAATACTGAAGTAAACTCCATTTTGACGTTAACATAAGTAAATTTTGGCAATAGGTTTCCTCCGTCTTTTTAGTTAACCCGACATTTCTCCACTTTCTTTTATTCGTGAATCAAATTTCCCCGCTATGATTTAATTTCGTGGGTGACAAAACACAAACGCTGAAAGATATTGATTTGAGAATATCATACCCACACTTTACTAAGCTGCTGAAAGTAACATTTATAGGATAATATCGCAAGAACTTCAAGCACCCGCTGAGCTCATTTGAGATAGAGATGAAGACTCACCGGAATAGAAACATCTGCTGGCTGAAATGACCTCACCCTCTGAACTTGAGGCATTCATGCTGGGGTCTTGAATAGATTTCTGCTCTGAAATATCTTTTTATAATTAAATTAGGTTGGAACGCACTTGCCAGTTTTACAATGAAAATGATAGTGAAGATAACTGATTCAAAAATCATTTTTATACGAGAACGTTTCGACTTTGAGCTGAAGTCATCATCAACACCTGTAAAAGATAATTAAAATACAGAAAATACGACATGGCTAAAAGACAAAAGACCATATCTATTTTTTATCTCTTATTAGGGCCTTTCTTTTGCCCGTGTTGAAAACGTTTAATTTTAAAATTTTACACAATAAAGGTTTTTTAACAGTTGTTCGCGCTTGTTGAAAACAATTGGTTTGCAAATTGAATTTAAAAAGAATTGTGAATCAGTTCTCCAGAACCATGTGAGGCAACAAAGGATAATAATGTTTTTGGAGCTGCGTTTCCATAGAGTTTTGGACACTCGTACTATTTTGTTTTCTATAAGTACGTTCAGGTATTTGTTCTTTCGATAGGCACTGGATAAATTCAGCCTACGTACCTAATTGAGCACTATGGTTTTCTAAAAGCTGAGGGCTCTAAAGCTAAAGAATAATGAAAAGTTCTCGATGTGTTATAGTGAGATTAGTTTGAGAGAGTATCGCGAAGAAATAAACTCTCATGTTTTAACACGTAGTTAGTGTGCTTAGCAAACTAAATGTTTGTTTTTGTGCTCATGTTTTAACACGTAGTTAGTGTGCTTAGCAAACTAAATGTTTGTTTTTGTGCTCTCACTATCCACAGAAAATTTCTTTATCATTAAAATTGTCTGCATGAACGATAGAAACGATAAATCACTTGCAGAGCAAGCACAGCTGAGTATTAATTTCTATATTTTAAAATTAGTGACATCCTAATTTGAATTTCACAGAACAAATACAAGAGTAACTTTGAGACTATCATAACTGCTTGTACAGAGAATTAACTAATACTTTTGCTTTACATGAACAGTTTTCTCCCTGTGTTCTATTTCAAATATTGACCATCACTATGCTTTAAAAAAGCGTCATTGCTTGCGGGATAATTTTAGGAGAATTCCAAATATGCAGAAGTAGCGTGATCAGCAGCATTGTGTCTACGATTTACTATTCATCTGTTCTGTTCTAGGGTGTAATTGTGCGTGAAACTTGAAACTCTGGAATATACATTAAGAGTTCAATGCAATTGCCAACCAGATTTGCTCTCACATTCAAGTTAGAAAATATTGTAGTATAATTCACGCTTTTTTAATCATAGACTTCTACTGTTGTTCAAAACGAGCAACTCAATCTCCCCACCCGACATTCACGACAGGCCGGTTTTGAGGATGCAAGTGCAATTTGGGCAAGCTGAAATTTTTCAATCAACCGGAGCCGTAGAAATGCCTTTTATTCATATTTTTTGATAATGAGCTTCTCCCTTTGTTTTAGACCAACTAAAATTATTTAATCGTTTTTCAAAGTTTTATGCTATCGCACGTATTTCCGAGAAAAATTGATGAGCTTCTTCGATATTTTTACACAACCCATCATATTAGATTATATTATATTATATTATTTTATATTATATTATATTATATTATATTATATTATATTATATTATATTATATTATATTATATTATATTATATAATATTATATTATATTATATTATATTATATTATATTATATTATATTATATTATATTATATTATATTATATTATATTATATTATATTATATTATATTATATTATATTATATTATTACCTATTATTATATTATAGAACCTTATTAAATACGTTCTGAGCTGGCGTCCAGCATATGTGGTTAATACTAAGCGGAATTTAGGCTAGCAATACTGCAGTTGTCATTAAAGAAACAATGATATCAGTTGCTTTAAACCTACAGTTGGAGTTAAACCTATTGTCGGAAAATTTCATAGAAGAAAAAGTGTTTATTTGGCCATTTTCTACTTTGTGTGCAATTTCGTACCTCATGTTCAGAAACACCCGGTACAAGTATTTTGCACAACTACAAATTAATTTTTTAAAGTTTATTTTGTTGAAGATCAAATTTCTTTTAGAAAAATTATTAGGATATCTCCTTGAACGTCCAATTTACGAAAAGCGGATAAAGAAGCAATCCTTTTTTACACGACCTGTGACGTATCGTAAAGTAACCAACAGAAGATGATCTTCAATCTTCACGGCAACTATTTTGCTACGATTTTCACATTTTCTTTTCCTGATTTGTGCGAGGAACGAAAAAAATCTGGACGTGACCTCAGAGATTGGCGAGTCTGGAATTCCAGTGGCGAGGCGATTTTTCTGATAAGGAAGGCAGTCGACGCACCAAGTGATAGAGCTCACGACTCTCTCGCTTATCCCAAATTTCTTTTTAACTATGGAATCAAGTCCTAAAAGGGGTTCTATCCTCTGCGTCATTTTTCCCTACTTAGCAAAATTGCTGAGTGTACCTCCAAGAACTGGATTTCCCGTGCGTATTTTAGTTTGAGTATATATAACATCCATTGATATAATTTTTTACAGCAGCCTCTCTTAGCCACATACAGTTCTCAGAATTAGAAAAGTAGTAAAATGTTCAGTTCTATTGCTGCTCCTGTAATAGAAGTAAAATTTTCACGGTCAATGATAAATAATTCACACTTTTCAGTCTATTTATCAACATTCAATACATTTGATGATTTCAGTACAATTAGCTTGGCTTGCTGTATCGTTCTAATCTGATTAGTTGACGATTAGTCACTGAAAACTTTAAAGAACTCATTAAAATTTTTCTAAAACTCAGAGTTCATTTCCCATCAACAAATCACTCCATTTTTCATTCGCTGACAAAGCGAGACAGACGGTAAACACATTTCCGAAACAAAATTTGCTCAACGCGTGTTAAGTACTCAACATTTAACCTAACATTTTACACTAAAATCTGACAGGAGATAAGCACATATAGCTGAGCATAGAGAGATAAGCACACATAGCACACATAGCTTAATTTAAGTGAATTAAGCCCGCGCAGTGTGTGAACTTTTCAAACTGAGCAAAGTTCTTAATATTAAAATCACCAAAAATTTGACAGGAGATAAGCACGCATAGCTGAGTTTGAACACACAGGAAAATTGTGGAAATGGTCTCTGGCTCGGCTAGTGCAGCGCTGGCTGCTCATCCTGGCTTTGTCCTTCTGCTGGAGGCAATTACGAAGTGGCTCCAATAGCCTATTGTCTCGCCGAGAGAAAGTAATTTACTCAGAATGGATGGTGCGGCAGGCGTTAGTAAATGAGAGAACTCACGTGTCCTAGATGAGTGAGTTCACTGCACATGGGAGCGCTTTATTGCTCTCAATATTCATCGAAATACGCAAAAGCTCTCCTTCATGTGCTTTTTTGGTGTTTCCATCACTGAACTTTTCAAACTTGGCTTGCTTAAAATGAGAAAGGTCCTTCTGTTTTAATTCGAAGAACATGTGAACGTTTCGTTTTGAAGGAATAATTGATGATGATTAATGATTTGGGGGTCAATTATGGTCATGAGTTGTTTGAAAGAAACTTATGATAATGAGTGGTTTACGTGTTAATCATGATAACGCGTTGGTTACGGATCAATTATGATGAGTGGTTTGCTGGTTAATTATGATATAGAGTGGCTTACAAATCAATTATGTATGATGAGTGGTTTGCTGGTTAATTATGATATAGAGTGGCTTACGAGTCAATCATGATGAGTGGTTAATGAGTGGTTGCTGGTTAATTATGATATAAAGAACTTTACTCAGACTTAATTTGAGAAGTTCACACACTGCGCGGGCTTAATTCACTTAGTCAAGTTAGAGGATCCGATTGTTGATGTTCGATGTTTTGACTGGGTGCCAATGATCCAGTCATTCGGCTTTAAGTAAATTTCTAATCTCCCATTTAGGTCTGTAATTACAATTTCGTTACCGATCGGTATGACTGACTGGTGCGTGTAAATGTAAAAATTAGTCAGTTGTAACGACCCTGACTATCTAACAATGTAGCAAGTTACAACCGGCGTTTATTATCGTTTCATGCCAGATATTTGCAGAAAAAATTACTTAACATTGATTTTACAATTAATGAACTTCAGTTATCCGGCATAAAGAAAATAAGGCAGTATTTTTCTTTCAAATCTTGAATGAAATTTGAGGCCAATTTAATTGATTTTTACTAGCACTCATTTAGAACACAACCCAGGACTGGTAATACGTACATGAGGCACCTTATCACAAAGGAGACAACGCAGGCATAGCGCAAAATTTTGCTTCGAAGCGTATCGATAGAATATTCTTCCTTATAGAAGACTATTCATATACTTATGCACTTAAAATATTTAAATTAACGTGCCTTATTGTTCTTGTCGTCAGATTTGAGGCTAATAAGTGTTGAATGCACCTCAATTGCACTTGAAGTTCATCTTCCCGTTTTTAAGTTTTTGGGTTTCAAACCGAGGGCTGCTACGGATAAGTTTATTCCGAAATGTCGAAAATCAAGCACCAGAAGATCAACACTACGGTGACGTAACAAATTATAGCTTAGGCGACCGAGCTGTTATCGTCAAAAAATCCCTTCCATTTCTCATCAATTTCTCCAAATTTAATTTACTTACCTGAAACGGACCATCGCTCAAATTCCTAATGACTTCAACAACTTGTCCCAATTTATTTCCCTGGTGCATTTAATGGTCTCTTACTTCGAGATTGCCAGTAACAATTTTGTTTGAGATTTCCAAAAGCAATTTCGTTCAAGATTTCAAAAAAAAAATTCCGCTCGAGATTTTCAAAAACAATTTTGCCCTAGATATCCAATAACAATTTTGCTTGCCGAATATTCTTCAATGATTCTTGTTGACTAGAGAGCCGTAAAAATCTGATGAGCTGCAGGAGCTCCGGCTCCGGGCTACGAATGTAGGCTGCGGCTCGCATTCAGCGTCTCCAATTAAGGGCCGATGAAAATAAATTTGAATCTGGGAAGGCCTTTCGATAATCAATGTAACGAAGACCAAATATTCTTCTTATGGATGAACATTTCGCTGGTAGACCAAATGCAAACGTTGAGCGGCATGCATTTCGTTAATCCACTCTTAACTTATTGTGTTGGAATGTATTTCTATATTAGTACTGCAGACATTTGAAATCGTTGACGATGGTATTATTTCACAGAAAACGGGAACTCCTGCTAATCTTACAAATTCTCGATGTAATTTTTTTGGGAAAAACATTAGCGAAATGAAAAAAAAAGGAAATAGACCACATGTTCACCTCATGAAGCTTCTTAATAATCTTTCGTGGAAACGAATTCTAATTGATAAACTGAGCAGCAGAGCCATCGTTTGGTCGCATTCTTGTGGCTGTTTGCTCAACTTAATTATAATCTTGACAAATTACCGGACGAAATAAGCTACGAAGATGTGATGCTAGACTACCTGGTCTATGAAGTTTTGGGTTTTCATTCGACTGCCTTTTGCAACACGAGGTCCGCGTCTTATTCAGGTGTGAGGCAGAAGAATTTTCTGGACTTCCTTGAAATGAGCCCCGGGGAAGGCCAAACAAATTAAATCAGCGCAAGGAAAGCAATCAGTCTAATTTGCAAAGTTAATTTCCAAAATGAGCTTCTGAAAACAGCCCAGTAAATTATTTCACTTTACTGAAAAGTCGTTTTTTCAGAGTATAATTAGCAAAGGAAGTGTCAGGTAGATGTAGTGAAAGTTATTTAATTTGAATTTGACTCTTTATTAAGCTCAGCAGAAATAACTTCTTACTCGATTTATGATTGTACGCTAACAAGAAAAGTATGAAAGTGATTAAGTCATAGAAGAGAAAACACTGACACATTTGAAATCAAACTTTAACTACAAGTATGAAGATACTTCTTGGTAATGTCCCACAATTTTTCTTCTTTGAAATACAAACTGTGTGCAAAAAAACATGTAGCAACAATCGTGAAAAACCATTCATGACATCATGAATTAGAGGTGTTTTGTGACCGAAGATATTAAATGCTAAACAATGCCTGAGCACTTATTCCATTAGATGAATTTTTTTGCTAATTAAACAGTTGAGTAATTCAAAAACGTGAGGGAAATTTTGTGATTTTTTATAAGGAAATCAATTCCCTGTAAGGAAATATATTAGTTGTACGGAAATCAATTTCCTGTACGGAAATTAATGCTCTGTACGGAAAACAATTTCCTGTACGGAAATCAATGCCCTGTCCGGAAAACAATTTCCTGTACGGAAATCGTTTATCTGTGAGGAAATAAATTCCCTGTTAGCAAATTACAAGAAGGCAACAGGCAAGTACAGCTCTAAAATGGCTGCTTTCAATTATAGAACACTAATTGGGCGATAGAATCCGCCATTAAAAGTAAGAGGTACATTGCAAGGATCCCTTAATATTGGGAAGTTAGCTAAAATAATAATTATTGTCTGTGCTCCAGACGTGCAGTGATGAGACGATCATGGAGTGTACACGAATTGAATCAATTAATATTTTCTCAGCATACATTCTGGTCAGGGACAGACCATTTTCCTTCAACGTATAAATTACATCTCTTTCTGTGGTACACAAATGAAGTTTAAGATTAAGCTTATGAGGAATGTTAAGTATTATTGCTGTATTAGTCATGAAATTAAAAATTGCAATATTATGAATCTTGTTACGTCAAAAAGGTGGTCGTTCTTAAGAAATGCTTTTCAGCCATAGCGAAATTTTTTATCAATATTCTCCAGCTTGGCAAGGGTAGCTGAATACAAAATACGAAAGTAATCGCTCAATGTCCATGTACCAGAGGGAAAAACACCATACAGTAAGGCTTCTTTCAGTTCTCACCTCAAGCCCTCTCACTGTCTTTATGCGGAAAGGAACCCAAAGGAAACTGGACTGACTTCGTATGCTAGTCTCTGATGACACTTCTGACGTCGTAGACTAATCAGTCGATGCCACTGATATCGTAGGCTGGCCTCTTTCGATACCACTGTCTACGACGATACCACTGACTGATACCACTGACTCTGGCGATACCCCTTGGGCTAGTTTCTGCTACCATAAAGCACACCCACTTTACCTGAGCCAAACGTCGTAAGTAGAGAAAGTTCTGTTCGGCTGGTGGAAATTGACTGCTGTTTTGTTTGCGAGCCGCTTTGTGTTTTTTAGGCGGCTTGATTCTCGTAGACGACGGGTACCTGCAATTTTTTTCTCCCTACTTAAAGAAACTGGCACCCAGAGTAATTGCGTTCTCACTTTGCACAGTTTAAATGTTCTACATGTTCAAGGAAAACCCAAGCTTTTGAGTGAATCTAAAGTTTCCAAAGACAAAAGTCAACGTCATAATTTGCTCAGGATTGCCTTCGGCGATCTGGACCTATGGAAATGTTACAATTTCAAAAACTTGTGCTGGTGTCTGGAGTTATTTTGAGCCAAGCTCAACGGATTTAAAGATGTTTAGAATCGAGGCTCGATGTCTCTCAAATAATCTTCTCAATTGCCTTATTCACAGCAAACGCATTCCGGACGAGAAAAGCATGGTCTCGTATTTTAGTTTAATTTTAAATACAAACTCCTTTTTCTTTTAAGAATGTATTTGAAAGGTAAGTTTCAAAACAAGTATTTCAAAGTCAGGAGAACTTTGAGTCTCTGGTAGTAGCACTTACATAAATTGTCCCTGCTTCCACCAGAATCAATTTCCTCTGACGATATAAGATCACAATCGCCAAAATATTCTAAAAAATTTCCATGGAATGTCTCCATGCTAATCATGAACCGCAGCAATGATGGTTCAAGCGCACTCCTTTTAAAAATGCATTCAAGTTCATTTTCACATCTTCACCCTTGGTCAAAAATCAGTTTTTACACTTAGGATTGTGCTTGAGGGCAGCAGATCAAAACTTTCGAGTTCATGTCGAGTCGTATCGAAACAGTCGCTGTCTTGGGAGGAGGATGATAAGCCCAGGAGTGAACATAGATAACGAAAAAACTTGGTGCTTTTGTGCCCAAATGGCCCCCAAATCCTCCATGTTTCCCTAAGCCCCTCAACGCTACCACAATTTTCAACTGAAATGAAGAATCGCTGAACAACGTTGGAAGCTTAGGAAAATATATCGAAGCTTGCAAAATACGAGAAGAAACATTTGTAATTTAAAATGATTACACTACGAAATCGCTGTAGTCAGGTTGTTTTAAACTTGTCGCTTGGGGTAAAAATACTTCCCCCACACTTTGTTTGAGGGTGAACATGTCGCTTGGGGTAAAAACTTCCCCCAAACTCCACCAGTGGGTGAACATTTCACCTGGGGTAATAGATTCCCCCACACTCCACCGGCGGGTGAACATGTCGCTTGGGGCAAAAATACTCCCCCCACACTCCACCGGTGGGTGAACATGTCGCTTGGGGTAAAAATACTGCCCCCACACTCCACCGGCGGGTGAACATGTCGCCTGGGGTAATAGATTCCCCCACACTCCACCGGTGGGTGAACATGTCGCTTGGGGTAAAAATACTCCCCCCACACTCCACCGGCGGGTGAACATGTCGCCTGGGGTAATAGATTCCCCCACTCTCCACCGGTGGATGAACATGTCGCCTGGATTCCTCCGCACTCCACCGATAGAAAGTTACGTCCCTCAATGTTCCTCCCTACAAATGAAGGTCGCGACTCACCAGCCCAGATGCAAGCCGCCGTGTTTTCACACCCGCGTATCGGAGACACTCTCAAGACGCGCTCACATCGATTGCCCGCCCCATTCCAATGATGGAATTCAAATTGTGGCGGGCGGCGCTGCGGGTGCCTGCTGGGCGCTAGACACGGGCTGCCGAGTGTTGGATGTTGGGGCTGGTTGGAGATGGCGGATTTGGAACCCTTGTTTTCAATTGTGATATTTAAAATAATTGTAACTCGGAAGATAATTAAGAATGATGTCCGAATTAGGGCGAATGAATCTGATTAGAATGATATCGAAACTCAATGTACAGAGAATTTGCTTGAGTTGTGGTTCTTGTCTTCTCACGATCAGTTATTCGGATATCTTCCTCTCGCATTGACGTTATTGAGTTATTTTCACTCACGTTGGCATCCACAGTTACTACATTATTTTTCTCGCGCTGACGTCCACACTTACTGGGTTATTTTCTTTTCGCGTTCACGACCATAGTTATTGGTTTATTTTTCCTTCACATAGA
Source organism: Platorchestia sp. MABIK (assembly GCA_014220935.1). Taxonomy (NCBI): domain Eukaryota; kingdom Metazoa; phylum Arthropoda; class Malacostraca; order Amphipoda; family Talitridae; genus Platorchestia; species Platorchestia sp. MABIK. The sequence continues at coordinate 21,828 of JACJUY010000674.1, forward strand.
GTCCGTTGATGCGACTGTAGTCCATACAAAAATAAAACAGAAGTAGCTGAAAACTCATTTTTTTGTTATATACATATTTTTTGTTTTTGTTTTGTTATATTTTGTTATTTTTTATATTTTAATATGATAATTGGACGTTCTCGAATAAATTGCCGTGAGTACATCAAAGACACTTGTAAAATGTCACAGCAATTTCACATTACTCTAAATGGTGACTGAAAATGTCCGGAATTTCAACATATCTAGAGCATGTTATCTAAAGAAGTAAATTTGTCCGGGTCCGATCAATTGCATAAGCTTTCTTATTAGATACATGGAGAAGACTTGATTGGAATGAAACATTTCTAGTCTGCAAACTACCCAGCTCAACGGGTGACGCTATATATCGCGCGAACATGATTTTCTTTATTCTAAAAGAGTTAGGCGTTCTGAGAGGCTGTGCTTTGGGTGTTCCCTTGGTCCATCCAATGGAAACTTAAAGAACTGGGAAGCATTCCCAGTACCATTCTACACAACTTAATAACGAGGAATATGTCATTGTTATGTTCAAAATACTTATCGCTTTGTCGTAGGTTTACTGTCCGATCTATGTTCAACACTTTGACTGCGAAAAATGAAACTGATGCATAATATCCATTTCAAATGTGAAGTAAATTGTAGAAAGCTATGTTAAACTTATCAAACATCGACTGGAGAATTCTTCATTTAGTTTTTTATTTAGTATTTTCAAAAATTTGGTTTATGGAAACGGACCAACCAAGTGACCAGTAACTGTGCAATATTATTTAACTACTTAGTGCTTAAAATTCTCTACTAATTCAGTGCGTTCAATGAGATTCCCATTGTAATAACATGGTAGAAATTACGCACACAAAATTCATTAATTCATTCTTATATTTATTCATGGAAACACGTGGCTTTTTATTACATACCGGATGATGGCTGAATGTCTTCATTTTGGAACATGTCAGGAAAAATGACATTCGTTTGACATTCATCTGATGGAACATTTCAGCTTCCGTCGGTGGGGTTTGAATAAAAGCGTGTACATCAACATGTACCTGGGGTCGGTATCTGGTTTACCGAATCAACTCATTTTCTCCAGCTGTCGTAAGGGATGCACTTACCAGCGTCAAAAATCGAGTGATCTCTAGAGCTTAAATACTAGAATTTCAAAGAATAAAATGAAGGAAAGAAGCAAACTTCAATAAATTGTTGTCATTTTTATGAATAAACAGATGCTAACGATTGCAAGTACATTCCTCATTCCTGTCCACAGGAACGTTTAGAAGGAAAGCCGACAATTTTTCCAATGTCAGCGCGTTGCTGCATCCACTCCATCCATTTTGAGGACCCACGCCCATTGGCTGCCGACGCGCCACGTCGGCGGCAGCGAAACTTCCAGGCCCAGCTCACCGTCCTGGAACTGTGAGGTGCCGAGTTATTGATAAACTGTTTGAAACTTTTTTCTTCATAGATTGCTGGTAACTTAATTAGTTATTAATTGTTTGCAACGTAATTCTTTGTTAATAGTTTGCAACTTAATTATTTATAAGCTGTTTTACCAACCGTCCCGGAGCTATGAGGGGGCGAGTTATTTATTAATTGTTTACAACTTAAATATTTATTAAGTTCTTTGTAACACCGTCCTGGAACTGTGAGGGGCGGGTTTTTCATTAACCGTATTTGCAAAAATAACGAAGCGTAACACTTACCACAAGCGTTCGTAACGAAAGCGTTCGTGACGAAACTAACCGCACGGGACACTTTGCTGGGAAAAATTTGAGCTTAAGGTTTTTTATGGGCTTTAGATTGCTCGTAGTTGCCAACAACTATTATAATTTTATTGGATTTATAGATCTAAACAGATTAATCTAATGGCTTCATGAATTATTGAACTAATGGATTAAAATTATCATGTTGAGGAAAAGATGTTCGTGAGCACGAAACATGTGATCAACATGCATTTATTGATTTTAAAGTAGTGTACGGTTGGATGCTGATTTTAAAATTTCATTAGCCAAGGTTTTATATGCCAAGGAGAATGCAAGCGCCAGCTTAAAATCATGTTCAAAATTGGTTTTCTTTCGGACTTTTAAGAGTTGAAATACGGCAAACTTCTTGGTGTTGTAAAATATTTGTATCCTAATTTACGTCCCCTCAGGGGGATCCGTCAATTGTATCTATGGGAATTAGCGCTCCCAGGGGGAAAATATGCGAGGGCCCGAGCTGTGAGTTGGGTTGGCCTTTTTTTTGTTGAAATAAAAGGTTTTTGTTGTGTTAAGGATCATCTTTTTTCGGTTCACTGCTGTCCTTTTTTTCGGCACCTACTACTTTCTTCTTCAGCTTTTTTCTTGTTTCATGAACTTCTTTCTTAGCTTACTGTTTCTATGCACCTTGTGCACAGATTCCGCTTTCCCTTAATTCCATACTAAATGCTGCTTTCCTCCTTCCTCTTTTTGAACCTCTGTGTTGTGGTAAAGGGAGGCTAAAACATTCTTGTAATCAATCAATCCTAATTTGCGTCAGGATTGTTCGTTATCTTGAATTTTTATCAAACCTCTACAAAACGAAATATTTTTTTAGCTCAAGATTTTAACTCTTTTGCCTCGCCGGTCATCAGGTACGAATGTTTGTTTTCAAAAACCTCTTATGGTACCTACATATACTATATAATGTATGAAATGAACTTGTCTCGTATAATTTATGTACGATAAAATCCATTACATCTAAGACCGTTGAATGTACAAACAAAGGAAGAATTTACGATTGCTCGTACAGAAATTTTTATTTAATCATTGAAAATTTCTGTATGAAAAATAAACGGAAAATTACTTCGAGTCTCAATACGCTTGCATCACAAACCATTTCTCAAATGGATATTTAGCCCTGAAGTCTAGAGCAGTAAATCCAATACCAAGCGTAGGCTAGATTGACATTGTGCTTTCATGTGACCTGATAAAAAATTGTGGTTTATAACTGATTTTCCTTTTCATTTATTCAAATGTAATCTTCTGTTTTGGCATGTTAAAAAATGATTATGACGAAACAAAAAAATTCATTCCAACCGTCGTCCACACGTGTTGAATAATTTTCACAAAAATTTTACTATTTTAAAATTTTTTACAAGAAAATTTTACAATTTTTACTTTTCGCTATGCGAATTTATTTGGCAACTTCAGCCTAAATGAAAATTTTGAACTTAAGTTAAATCTGAAATATTTGTGTTTAAAAATTACTTTTTGAATTCTTGATTCTCATCAATCAGACAGTCACATTTTTATGGCAACGATAAAGTTACGCTGTGTGTAGGATACTTGTAAACATCACCTGGAGCTGTTCCTGAGCGCTGTCACTGAGCAGGGTGACGGCGGTGCCGGTGGTGCTCTGAACGGACCCGAGTGTGATTACATCGTCTTCTGGCCAGTCCAGCACTATGCCGTACACTGTCGAGCCCGAGCTGGTGTACCTGTGAAGCGTTTTAAATACTCTTAACTTCTACTCTTTACTCTTTAAATACTCTTTAAATACTCCTAGCTTTTGCTCTAAACTCTTTAAATACTTTTAACTTTTACTTTTCACTCTTTAATACTCCTACACTTTTGTTCTTTACGTTTTTAATAATCTCTAAATACTCTTTAAATACTCCAAACTTTTGCTACTTAATCTTTAAATACTCTTATCAAAGCTTGACATACCAGTGGAAACAATTTTAGCATACACCTTAAACATCAAATGCTTAGGTTTGCCTTAAATTCTCGCTGAAACAACTTTCGAGTGTGATATTTTGATCATCACGAAAGGTTTTAATAATGGAAACTATTTTCGAAAACATTTTTAACTCTGAATAATGAGTTGTTGAGTGGATTTGGTACGGAAGTGTCACTGTTTGAAGCATCCTCAACAATGAGAACATGTTCAAATTCAGCAAATGCCCCACGAAAAACGCTCGTCGCTTAGCAAGAGAACATCGAATAGAAGGTTAACAGGAAACGCCTAAACTAAGTTTAAGGTCAAAACTCAGCCTATTCTAAACACACTGTTCCAACAAATTTGAAATAATTTTTGGGTTCCGAAGTTAAAATTCTCGGCACAATTGTCTGACACGGTGGGGAAAAGATTTTTCTTGCTCACGTCTTTTCCAAGTAAAATTTTGCTTTAAACAACCGTCACACACGTCTGTGGATTTGTGCTTAAGATTAGAAAAACATGCAAATCTTTAGGTACGAGTACAGCGTGTANAAAGTTAATACACTTAGATGATACACACACATGAGTATTGTAATACCCATGTCACTAGTCGATAAGAAATGGTTGAGGGAAGTGTACTCCTAATTTTGCTTAATCTACATTTCATGATAAATGTAATGATAATTAAAAGCGATAACACACGAGAGGAAAAGACTCACCAGACTCCTGAAGTGAGGGTGTCGTTCTGCACAACCCAGGGCGTGGAGGCATAGATGGCCTCTCCGTTGTGGCCAAGCCACTCCCCCATCTGCCGCAGCCGCTCCTCCATGATGGTGGGGATCATGCCGTCGTGCGACGGGCCGATGTTCACGAGCAAATTACCTGGTCACCATTTTATGTCACTTGACAACCGTTGACGAATTGATTTAGTTGCCACGAGTTGAATTGGCTGCCATACATGAACTAGTTTTGAGATTTTTGCTTTGTAAAATAAATCTTTGTGATTGTATCTATAACGCAGCTGCTTGTGTGATTTTTAAGTTTTTCATTTGTGTAGTTTTAAAAAGTCGTGTGCTGAATTGTGCCTCTTCCCATCAGTGAAAGTAGAGAGTGGTCGGCGACTAGCAAGAAAGCCGGACATGTGATTAGGGGTTTATTCGTGTAGAGAAAGATATATTTAGATTGTCTGAAAATTTGTATTTCAAACGCACGCGATTTGAAAGCAATGCGAGTGGCAGAACAATTATCGACAATTTTTAACAAAGAAATATTTTACGCTTACGACAGTTTTGTGAACAAATGCCAAATAAGTCGTCCCACTCTGATTGAATTTGGCTCCAAGCTATTAAACATGACTTTTCTGAGCGTTTTGAAATTTCAGAAATCGTCAAAGAACGAGCGCGCAAGTAACTGATGAAAATAAACCTTCATAAATGCGCATTAAAACACTTAGTCCAATTCGTCAACTGAGTCTCGATTGGCCTACTAGAAACGTAAAAAATTTTGAGTAGATAAATATAAAAATCCAAAAATTGCAGAGGCAGTTAGAAAAAAAGATGAATAAATAAATTGAATATAATCTATCATATATTGATATATAAAATATAATTATTTTCTATACAATAATAAAAAAATTAATATAATTTAATATCTCACCGCCGCAACTAATGGTGGACGCTAATGTCTCCAAAAGTTCGTCAATAGTGAAGTAGTCCCAGGTGAGAGCGTTGCGTCGGTAGCCCCATGACCACTTGTCGAGCGTCATCGCGTTCTCCCACTTGTGGGGCTGCAGCACTCCTGTCATTGGTACAAACTCACTGAGTGTTTATTCGCTCGGCTCAAAAATTAAGACAAGGAAATAGTTGTTTTCGGCTCTGACAGGAACTAATTTTTTCGGCTTAGAAAGGCGACTCAAAAATTGAGATCCGGAAGTATTTTTTTCGGCTCGATTGGCGACGCAAAAATTGAGACTAGGAAATATATTTTTCTTTTACTCTGATAAGCGACTCAAAATATGAGACCCGGATGTAATTTTTTTCGGCTCAAAAAGGCGACTGAAACACTGAGATCCAGAAGTAATTTTTTTTGCTCTGATTAGCGACTCAAAAATTCAAACCAGGAAAAATAATATTTTGTGTCTCTGATAAGTGACTCAGAAATTACGACTACGAAAAAAAATTCCGCTCTGCTAAGCGACTCAAAAATTGAAATCCGGAAGTCATTTTTTCGGCTCTAAAAAGCGACTGTAAAATTGAAATCCGAAATTAATTTTTCGGCTCTGATGAGTGACTTAAAAATTGAGACCCGAAAGTCATTTTTCCGACTCTAGGAAGCAAATCAAAACTTGAAATCAGGGTATAATTTTTTAGCTCCGACAGATGAGAATGATGGAATTTGATTCAGATTCGGTCGGAAACATGTGTGATGTGATGCACGCATAACACGTTCACACAAGACGTTCTAATTCATGTCACGAATATTTAATGCTTGAAAATGAAGGAACTATTAGTTGGTTATAAAGATCAGTGCATGATCCTATTTGCAAAAACAGTTCAAAGTTGGCACAGTTCGACTGAAAAGCTGTTTCATTTGGTTCTGATGTCTATCTGAATATATGATACGCATGTCTTTTGTGTAAATGTTCTTAGGATTAAGACATTTTCATAAGAAATTAATTATTTTCTGAACCTTTTATTGGGAGAATTATGCACCTTTTTCTTCTGCTCTGCCCGAGTACATGCTGGTATTGGGCGGCCTGACATGCGAATGCTACCATGCCGCAGTGAGGTAGATTAATATAGGGTCATATTGACCGCATTACTTTTATTTAACTCAGATCAACTTTCAATATTTGACAATTAAAATAAAAGTATCAAGCCTAACATACAGAATGTTGATGCACATGAGACGCATTGCTGGTACAATAACTACAAATCTGAGGCAGTCAGGAAGGAAGCGTAAGGACGTCTGCGCTTACTATAAAATTGGCAAGACGAGCGGTCACAGGATTCTTAAACTTCTGTTTGTTCCAAAAAAACCCTTGGATTCTATTCAGCTAGAGACAACTGCTTCTCAAGTGAGCAACATGTGAGGCAACGAGTCTCCCATGAGCCAACATAATCCATGTTAGAATTTATTTTTTCAATTTCAATTTTGAATATTTAGAAATCAATGTAAGTTAAATAAGCCTGAATCGGTCAGTACGAGTCGATATTAACGCACTTCGCTGTTGCATTTGGGAGCTGATGGCAGTGTTAGCTAAATTCAAAAATGTGTCAGTGATTGAGATGGCCGCATCGTTTTCAAATGAGGAATTTTATTTCCGCCTTAGATGAAGTCAAAATTGACGCGGTGAGTTATGGAAAAAAAAATCCTGCAAAATTGAAGCTGTGAGTTATGAAAATAATACCCTGTAAGCTAAATTCCAGGACACATGAACTAACCTAAATTTCAGGTGTCCATGCTTGCATCGCGAAATGATAAAAATTCACCCAAAAGTTGCCGACGACTCGCACAACTGACCTGGATTATATCTGTCTACACAGGAGTAGAAGGAGCCATGTTCACACATGGTGTCGCTGCCCCACCGATCGTTCGTGACGACGGTATCCTTCACAGGTGACTCGTTGAACAGCCACGACAGAAACACTGTAGCATTCCAGTACCAGTCCGGCGACTCCCACGAGCCGTCTGACCAAACTACGTCTGGTTCGTACGCGTTTACCTGCGCGATCACATTCGATTGAATAATTTGTAATTCTTTTTGTTTGTGATTTTAATTTCAAACGTATAATTCATAATTTATAATATGTAATTGATAATACATCATTTATAGTATATATTTAATTATAATTTACAATTTTTGGGTTTCTTTACATATGTTAACGCGTTGTTCGGTCACATTTGCGTTCTTTTGTATGTTTGTATTCCCACTCCGTCATGTCGACTCGTCTCGTGAGCACTCGGGAGGCGATTTCACTTATCGCAAGGCGGACGAGTTTATTATCTCGTAGCGCCAAGCAGTGAGACAAAAAGACGTTTTGACGTTTACTCAAAAGAACAAGTATTACCTAAAATACAAATGTTTTGCTAATTTTTACCCACGCCTTTCATGTCTTTGTATGCACTCTTGAAAAAATGTAACCGTGAACGAGGAACTTTGATTCAACGGCTAAAATAATTCATGTTATAACCGCTATGATGGTTCTCATCATGGACACAAGAGCATATAAATTAAAACCGTGTTTTCAGGAGTGTGTTCGTTGAAATGAATGTCAGAGCGTGCGGACGTTCGTTTATAAACTCTGAGAAACCTGACATGAACTTAGACATTTTCGATGTAAAATAACGAAAAACGATTTAAAATGAGTAAATATTATGGAATGGCAACACGGACACAAGATTGAGTGTATTCGGTTTTTTCTCGTAGCACTTTTTTCAAAAACCTAAGACATAATTACAATCACGCGGGATTTCCAGCAACAGAAGGTGTCTCTCACCAGCTCATACAGCTCTGGCATTGACTTGGTCACAGGGAAGTCGTTTGTTTGAAAGTTGTTGTTTTTATCATCCACGTAGAGCGGGTGGAACCATTCCAGCAGTGAGTGGTACAGACCGAAGTGGATGTGAGGTTGGTAGGTGCGGATTGCGTCTGCCAGATCCCCTATGGCATAAATGTGGCATTTAATTAAATTGGTTGTTAGTTCCATGTGTCGTTAGTTGGTAAAAACGAAAATCCTTTGCAGCATATATACGGCAGTCAGTGCCGAAAGTCGTACGAATCATAAGTCTCTAGTTGGGAAAAACGATGGTTTTTAATAACCAACGATAATTCTGAATCGTGTTCACGTCAAAAGGTAAACCATTACGTGAAGTACTGATGTAAATTTTAGTTTCACTGAACACCCTAACTTTGGGGCTAGAATGAATGCAAGTATATTGTAAAATTATAATCATCTAAATTTGGAATACTGTTGTCTCCCCAAAAGTTTCATACTGACCGACTAGATCCCGCTTGGGCCCCACGTCGACCGAGTTCCAGTTCCAGGAGTACTTCGAGGGCCAGAGGGTGTAGCCCTCGTGGTGTTTGCTCGTGAGCACGACGTAGTTGGCACCCGCAGCGGCGAAGAGGTTAGCCCACTCTTCAGGATTGAAGAACTCTGCCGTGAACATCGGGGCGAAGTCCGCGTATGTGAAGCCAGGCCTGTAGTTTGCTTCCATGAACTCCACGTAGTATGGATCTCCTCCTGAATTGTTGCGTTGAACAGTAAAGAGGCTTCGAAGCTAGCAATAACAGCGTTTAATTGACCACTCGTCATCCGTTCGCTTGTATAACTTTTTGCCCAGATTGCGTGCCTAATTCATTGCCTAAGGAGGGGGTCCCCCTTATGGACCTTTTTTTTATTATTAAGCCTAGAACAATAAAATTTGGTATACTGATAGGAAATACCCTCTGATGTACCCTAATTTCTCTCCAATATTTACCGCCTCAAAGGCCATATTTACTGCCCCCATATTCACCCTTCCTAAAGTCACAGTTTCTGTCACACATTCTCCCTCCCAAAGGCCACAGTCACAGCCCCCTTATTTACCATCCCGGAAACCCTCATTGCTGTCCCATATTCCCCTCCATAAGGCCACATTCACAGCCCTCTCATTAACTGTCCCAAAAGCCTTCATTGCTGTCCCACATTCCTCCTTCCAAAGTCCACATTCGTCCTCCTTAAGCCACATTCACAGCTCCCTCATTCACCCTCCTAAAGGCCACATTCACTGCGTCCTTATTCCCCTTCCGAAAGGCCACATTCATAGCTCCTTTATTAACCCTCTCAAAAGCCACCTTCACAGCTCCCTCTCTCACTTACCGTCCCAGAGGCTCCAGAACCACTCGCCCCCATAGGAGGGCACGGAGTACACGCCCCAGTGCATGAAGATGCCAATTTTGGCCTCGTCGTACCAGGCGGGCAGCGGTCGCGTGTCTAGGGACTCCCACGTGCTGTCGTATTGGGCGCTTGCCACCGCCAGCGCACCTGCGTATTGCCAAATAAGCTTACTCGTTTTTTTTATTCTGGTTTTGGTCTTGGTTTGGTTGTATCAGTCTTGGTTTAGTTGTATCAGTCTTGGTTTAGCTGTCTCAGCCTTCGAATTTTCTTTCTCTGTCGTTGTTCAGTTGTTTGTCATTAATTTTTTTAAACCCGTTTTTACTCACTCCAAGCGTGGATGTTGCGTAAGTCTTTCAAGTAATCAATTGAACGTCGCAAATAATTAGAGTTTTAAGACCTCTCGCTCCAATAAAATAAACTTTTCAAGGTCACGTGACTGTTTAGCTGACGATCAAATGAAGTGTTGAATGTACTCCGCGCGCATCACTGATATCTGTGAAAGTCCACATTTGTATCATAATAAAGAACATCCCTACTGATACCGCACAGAACAAGTATAGATTTCCGTAAAATTTCATTGCAAATTTATAAATACTAGTGTCAGAATAGGTTTGCATTATATTTAAAGTGGAAAATAACAGTCAGCTTGCAAGCTTTTGACTGACATCCATTTCAAAAACTTTCGAAACAATCGATGGGATTGCACCTTTAAGTGCAAGGATTGTCTAACAGTTTTGCAGTTTAATAATCATTATTTGAAACATTTATGCCAGGCTGATCAAATACCTCAGTTGATTTTTCAAATATGAAATTGTCCCAAATTCAGTTTATCTCAAGTTTCGAGGGAGCTTACTGAAAATGTGGTCACACATCGCAGCTATTTGCCCCCCCAGTAGGATGATATTTCAATAATTTATATAATGACTGGAAGAAAAAGAGACTTCCCAATAAAATCGAAACGTCATTTTATTCTGCTGTGTTCTAAGTTTCAGAATGATATCAACCGGCATTGTATCTGAGAATTACGTCACTTTGATACACCAATCAAAACTAAGCCATAAGTTCACAGCCCATGCTCAGTTACTCCGTTTGCAGGACAGCTTGACAAGTTGTCCCTAAGTCCATAAGAAAAACAAGAAACTTTTTCCTAGGAAAAAATACCTGAAAGAAACAAACCATCCACAAATGTCGCCTAACAGATCTGCACAAAAATGACGCTCATGGTCCTTAGGATCTTGAATATTTCCATTGACGCTATAATTAATTAAATTGTCTGTGAAAGGTAGAAAGGCAACGTTAAAGTAACTCTATTACTCTATGGACATGCGCTTCATTCACGTCCTCTCCTTTGGCCAAGATGCAGAAAAACCATTTCTGCCACCCAATTGTGCTAATGGAACGATCGCGAACGATGTAATTTTAGGGAAATTTAGTAATCTATTGCAAATCTCATAAGACTTACCAACCAATATGACCTTTGCCAGCCAGTCCATGCTTGATGATGTCTAGCCTCTCTCTGCGCAAGAAGCTCTCTTTCTGTTGACATAATAAGATACTTCAAAAAGTAGGACAAATCAAGTGAATTCAACTGAAATTATAGGGAGGTTGAATACTAATTATCATGTGACATTTCCATTTCTGCACTCAGAAAATATAAGTACACAAGAGCACACTCAAATGCAGTTCAAGCACCGGTGTATTCAAATGACACAATATCGTATTGCTTATGTAAGCTGCAGTCAAATTCTAATTATCCCAGTCAGTAATTGTCACATGATTAATTTATTCATCACGTCATCAGAAATTTGAATGCAGCTGACAAAAGCATAACCTTTACCTCAAGGACACATCCTATGAGTTAGTATTGAACGATTACACATGATGCTACGTTTTGGATTCTACGTCATTCGTGCTTTTTTTGAATCCTTTTGTAATGAATCGTTCATTTTTGGATCGTTTTTTTAGATCATTTAATTTAGGATCGTGCAATTTTTGCATCTTTTCGTTTTGGAGCATGCAGGTTTTGGATCCTGGTTTTGGATCTTTTCGTTTTAGATCGTACTTTTTTTGGATCGTTTCCTTTCGGATCATGCTTTTCAAAGCGATACCATTACAAACGATACATGCAGTATACCCACGCGGCTTCAGTATGTTGTGCGTGCTGCTCGGAAGCAATTAGAAATAAAACGAACTAAGAAAAGCTTTATTCATATCCCTAATTTAAATTCTTCTAACTTATTGCTCATTGTTCAATTTAGTATAACATAAAATGTTTCTGGACATTTTATGATATACCTGGAGTGCGAAACTGATTCTGTTCAGTCTTCACTACGAAAGTTGAGCGAAATGGGACGCCGTTCTGACTTGCATTGTTTTACCGCTCAAACTTTAAAAGAGAGAAGCTACCCCAATGTTGGCGAACTTTGTAAATTTGCTCGTTTACTTTCATCTTTAATTGACCTTTTGATGAATAACCCAATTACGAGCATCGTTTGGTGGTGATTCAGCTGAAAATTGCTGCTCACAATCGGAGACCATGCTTCACCAGGCGCTCTGATTGCCTTCTATTACACATTCTGAGCTTCAGTTCTCATTTATTGTTAAAATTGTTTTCATTGATGTCGTGCTTTTATCTAGTGTATTTATTTTTTATTTATTTCTTCTCGAATTTTTATGGAATCGAACAATCTTCTCCAACTAAATGGACGTTCCAAACACAAAAACTTTTTAAGATCCACAAGTGCAAACATTCAGTTTGTTCAGCACACGTATATCAATGAAATAGTCGACTTTTCAAGTCCTAGAGAAAATAGGTTCACAGACACAGTTTCGAAGCAATCAGTTTGAAACAGTAGACTGTTTTTTCGCTTCTTCAATTTTTCTATTCTGGGATGACTTTTGAATTAATCTCAATCTAGAAGGATCGCGAGTTAAAAATATTAGAAAATTGGCAATTTTGGTGTTGTTGCATCCAGTTTGCAGGGCGAGCGAGGGTGAACCGACCAAACAAGTAAGTAAACAACAAATTGTATTATTGTGTTATGAAATATAAGAAGATGGATTTTACAGTCATAAGACAAGTTCCCTTCCGAGGACAAGTGCTCTCGAAATAATCCCGAACAAGTGTTCCACGAACAATCGCTCCCTTAGGACAAATATATTGTCCCCAGACAATTACTCTCCAGACAATTTCCATTGGAAAATTTAAACTAATAATTTTAATTTGTGCATTGCATACATTTGATGTCAGAACTGCAGTCAGATTTGATTCCGGAAACTTGATACAAAATTTTGAGCGTTTTAATAGAGTGCTTAAACTTAATCATTAAATTTAAAAAAAATACAGCAAAGCTTAAAATTTGGGTTGCTTGAAAATTTCCACCAACGAATGTTAGGGAATGCAACAAAATTTTGATCGTTAAATTTATGGGTCTAATAGCACATCATTCGGGGTAATGGCTGATCTTGCTTTCATAAAGCTGATCATTCCTGATCTAGCTTTCATAAATGAATTCTTAATGGTACGAACATCCAAGTATTTGGTGTATAATAAAATATACCAGCTTAGTAATACTCCAATGCTAGGAAAACTTGCGTTGTCCAAGAAACAGTTTGCTCGTATAAAGTTGTCTGGCACAACTAAATAGTTCGGAACGATAGACTACCAGATCACATTTTCATGAGCATAATCTTCCTTAATATATTACGAATTAATAACAGAGCGTAGCGTTCTTCTGGGCAACTTCAACTTTACTTGCGCGCGCACTTCACTCCTGCGAGATATTATCACAATGCAACGAGTTCCAGTAAGGCAACTCTTGCACTGGTGACATAGGAGCAACAAAACCGAATTATAGAAGAGAAAAGGGCACGTTTATTTAAGTACTGAAGACCGAAACGAAAATTAATTATCTTAACTTCCTGATTCGCTTGGACTACTTGAGGCGTAAAAGACTTATCTCTTCGAAACATGAGATTTAATCTTCATGGAAGGAAAACTGTGCGAGCAACGCCCGCGTTGTCTACAGAGGTTGTGTTGAGGGAGCTGATAATTCGCTCTTGTCATTGACGCTATTTAAAGTTGAAGTTGAAGAACTAAAGAAATAAATTACGCTTTGAAATTCAAAGTTGTTTGGCTAAGAAATCATCCTCTCAAATTCCGGTTAACTCTTTTCTTCATTAAATCCATCTGATTACAATCTTTATCCTGATTAAACTTAAAACAATGTCCCACAAACTCACCACTACTGCAATATGTTCAGCAGCCTTGGTCTCGGTCTAATATTTGATTTGGTTTGACGTGCGCTTTAAAATTTCGTGCTATAATAATACAAGCGTAACATGGAGCTACAAATGAAATTCACGGAGGAAACCTCAGCAAAGTCACATAATGGAATGGAGCACCTGTAAGTATTCCTCAATATCGCTATCTTCAAATATCACCATCTGATACATTTTTATTTACATCTCAGATTCGACTAGCTTTTCTCTATTCGTTTTCAGGTTGATAATGACCCAAGAGGTCTAAACGTTTAAAGAATTTTTAATTCATTGAATTTCTCAAATCAGATAGCGATCTCATTGTTTCCCTGCACTTTTATTTAAAATTCGAATGTGTAAAAGGCCAATCATTTAAGTGAATATATATCTCCATCTTCCAAGGGCTTCAAATTGAGGTAACTTTAAGAGCTGGAAAAATCTTTACTCGGAAGTAAGAAAATTTATGAGTTTTTCTCAGATGCACTTCGCAATGCGTTTCAATGAGCATATTTTTTGACTATGTCATTTTTGAAAAGAGGCATCAGAGCAGACATGAATCGTGGATGTGAGCAAATGTTCAGAACAACTCACAGTCCTGAAAAATTCACTAATTGTTGAACGTGTCTCTTCATTTCCCGAAAATTATGTGAAGTTCTTAAAAGTGACGCATAATAAACTTGTGCATAATAAACTTGGAAACAATTATGCGAAAATCATAATGGCCGCAAATTTGAAGTAGCAACAAACTTTCAAAAAATATTAAATTTTTTTATATTTTCAAGGATATCATTTGAAAATTACCTTTATTCAAGATAAAAATCAGTGCTGAGGGTGAAAACACAAAGTAATTTACATTTCCTCGTAAACGAAAAACTTTGCTGTGCAATACATTTATGCGCTAGTCATCGCAGGTACCCACTCCATCAACACAATGGGATCTTCAAAACAGTATTAATGAGCATTCAGAACAAGTGGTTCAACAAATGTACGCGTGGATTGCGAGGTGAA